>CM053026.1:763547104-763574604 GCA_028564925.1 Lithobates sylvaticus | reverse complement strand
CTCAATGACACCAACAAGGGGGCATTATTCCTCTCAATGACACCAACAAGGGGGCATTATTCCTCTCAATGACACCAACAAGGGGGCATTATTCCTCTCAATGACACCAACAAGGGGGCACGATTCCTCCCAATGACACCAACAAGGGGGCACGATTCCTCCCAATGACACCAACAAGGGGGCACGATTCCTCTCAATGACACCAACAAGGGGGCACGATTCCTCCCAATGACACCAAGAATGGGGCACAATTTCTCTCAATGACACCAAGAAGGGGGCACGATTCCTCCCAACGACACCAAGAATGGGGCACAATTTCTCTCAATGACACCAAGAAGGGGGCACGATTCCTCCCAATGACACCAACAAGGGGGCACGATTCCTCTCAATGACACCAACAAGGGGGCACGATTCCTCTCAATGACACCAACAAGGGGGCACGATTCCTCCCAATGACACCAACAAGGGGGCATTATTCCTCTCAATGACACCAACAAGGGGCCACGATTCCTCCCAATGACACCAACAAGGGGGCACGATTCCTCCCAATGACACCAACAAGGGGGCACGATTCCTCCCAATGACACCAACAAGGGGGCACGATTCCTCCCAATGACACCAACAAGGGGGCACGATTCCTCTCAATGACACCAACAAGGGGGCAAGATTCCTCCCAATGACACCAAGAATGGGGCACAATTTCTCTCAATGACACCAAGAAGGGGGCACGATTCCTCCCAATGACACCAACAAGGGGGCATTATGCCTCTCAATGACACCAACAAGGGGGCATTATTCCTCTCAATGACACCAACAAGGGGGCATTATTCCTCTCAATGACACCAACAAGGGGGCACGATTCCTCTCAATGACACCAACAAGGGGGCATTATTCCTCTCAATGACACCAACAAGGGGGCATTATTCCTCTCAATGACACCAACAAGGGGGCATTATTCCTCTCAATGACACCAACAAGGGGGCATTATTCCTCTCAATGACACCAACAAGGGGGCATTATTCCTCTCAATGACACCAACAAGGGGGCACGATTCCTCTCAATGACACCAACAAGGGGGCATTATTCCTCTCAATGACACCAACAAGGGGGCATTATTCCTCTCAATGACACCAACAAGGGGGCACTATTCCTCTCAATGACACCAACAAGGGGCACAATTCCTCTAAATGACACCAACAAGGGGGCACGATTCCTCTCAATGACACCAACAAGGGGGCACGATTCCTCTCAATGACACCAACAAGGGGGCACGATTCCTCTCAATGACACCAACAAGGGGGCACGATTCCTCTCAATGACACCAACAAGGGGCATTATTCCTCTCAATGACACCAACAAGGGGCCACGATTCCTCCCAATGACACCAACAAGGGGGCACGATTCCTCCCAATGACACCAACAAGGGGGCACTATTCCTCGCAATGACACCAACAAGGGGGCACGATTCCTCCCAATGACACCAACAAGGGGCATTATTCCTCTCAATGACACCAACAAGGGGCACGATTCCTCCCAATGACACCAACAAGGGGGCATTATTCCTCCCAATGACACCAACAAGGGGGCATGATTCCTCTCAATGACACCAACAAGGGGGCATTATTCCTCTCAATGACACCAACAAGGGGGCATTATTCCTCTCAATGACACCAACAAGGGGCCACGATTCCTCCCAATGACACCAACAAGGGGGCACGATTCCTCCCAATGACACCAACAAGGGGGCACGATTCCTCTCAATGACACCAACAAGGGGGCACGATTCCTCTCAATGACACCAACAAGGGGGCATTGTTCCTCTCAATGACACCAACAAGGGGGCACGATTCCTCCCAATGACACCAACAAGGGGGCATTATTCCTCTCAATGACACCAACAAGGGGCATTATTCCTCTCAATGACACCAACATGGGGGCACGATTCCTCCCAATGATGCCAACGATGGGGCACAATTCCTCCCAATGACGCCAACGATGGGGGCACGATTCCTCCCAATGACACCAACGATGGTGCATGATTCCTCCCAATGACACCAACGATGGTGCACGATTCCTCCCAATGGGGCACGATTCCTCCCAATGACACAACGATGGGGCACAATTTCTACCAATGACCCATCAATGAAACCAATGATGGGGCACAATTCCTCACAATGACACCAATAATGGGGCACAATTTCTCTCAATGACACCAAGAAGGGGGCATGATTCCTCTCAATGACACCAAGATGAGGGCACGATTCCTCCCAATGAAACCAATGATGGGGCACAATTCCTCACAATGACATCCAAAGATGGGGCACGATTCCTCTTACCAATGATGGGGCACGATTCCTCTCAATGACACCAACAATCTTATTGTTGATGGTAAAAGATGACACTCCATTTAATACCAGAGAGATCCCAAACCTGGGCTGCTCACAGCATGAATTGGTGGAGTTCAGGAACAGCCCACCTGCCCCACACAATGGAGGCGACTTAGGGGGGTGACAACTCCATTACCATGTTGTGTTTATCCATAAGACTGGATCCAATGCGGAAAAGTCCTATTGTCTGTATATTGGGACATTAAAGACTAAGCAGGTAAGTGGGTGGTTCTACATTGCAGTCAGAACCTTCGCCAACCTCTGCCAACCTCCACCAACCTCCGCCAACCTCTGCCAACCTCCGCCAACCCCCGCCAACCTCCGCCAACCTCTGCCAACCTCCGCCAACCCCCGCCAACCTCCGCCAACCTCTACCAACCCCCGCCAACCTCCGCCAACCTCTGCCAACCCCCGCCAACCTCTGCCAACCTCCGCCAACCTCTGCCAACCCACCTTCTTCCCATAGATAGAGGCACCACCGTCTCACCGTTTGTTATCATTACTAATTTATTCCATTTGGTTTAAAGGAACTTAAAGAGGAATTCACTCGTATCCTGACTGCAAACAACCCTCATGCCCCCCAGAACATCGTGAGGTACAGTTTCAAGGTGAGTACCCAGGAGCACCTACCTCACAGACACACACGTGTCCATTATGTATGTTCATGCTATGACTCTGAAACCAGCCAAATACATTCCAAGTGAACAATCCGATGAAACCAGCCAAATACATTCCAAGTGAATCAAAACAAAAGATCCACAAAGTCCTACCTGCCAAGAGGGAGCCTTGCTCTCTGTGTGGAGGCAGTGGTCCCTCTGCAGAGGTCCACACGCTCCTACTAAGTCAGAATTGGAACTCTTCATTCAGCATGGAGCATGGGCTTTGCTGAATGCAGAGCTAAAGGTCTGACTCACTAAGGGGACCTTTGCAGAGAAACCACTGCTTCCAAACAGAGAGAAGAGGTCTTTTTTGCTTTTGGAACAGGCAGAAGTAAAATCAAGATTTCATGTACCCAATCCCCAACAACTGCTATAGTGTGTTTCACAGTCTCTGACCGTCTCCTGCAGTATGTCTGCAGTCTCTGACCGTCTCCTGTAGTATGTCTGCAGTCTATGACCATCTCCTGTATTATGTCTGTAGTCTCTGACCATCTCCTGTAGAATGTCTGCAGTCTCTGACCATCTCCTGTAGTATGTCTGCAGTCTCTGACCATCTCCTGTAGTATGTCTGCAGTCTCTGACCATCTCCTGTATTATGTCTGTAGTCTCTGACCATCTCCTGTAGAATGTCTGCAGTCTCTGACCATCTCCTGTAGTATGTCTGCAGTCTCTGACCATCTCCTGTATTATGTCTGCAGTCTCTGACCATCTCCTGTATTATGTCTGCAGTCTCTGACCATCTCCTGTAGTATGTCTGCAGTCTCTGACCATCTCCTGTATTATGTCTGCAGTCTCTGACCATCTCCTGTAGTATGTCTGCAGTCTCTGACCATCTCCTGTATTATGTCTGCAGTCTCTGACCTGTATTATGTCTGCAGTCTCTCATCTCCTGTAGTATGTCTGCAGTCTCTGACCATCTCCTGTATTATGTCTGCAGTCTCTGACCATCTCCTGTAGTATGTCTGCAGTCTCTGACCATCTCCTGCAGTATGTCTGCAGTCTCTGACCATCTCCTGTATTATGTCTGCAGTCTCTGATCATCTCTGTACTATGTCTGCAGTCTCTGACCATCTCCTGTATTATGTCTGCAGTCTCTGACCATCTCTGTAGTATGTCTGCAGTCTCTGACCATCTCTGTAGTATGTCTGCAGTCTCTGACCATCTCCTGTATTATGTCTGCAGTCTCTGATCATCTCCTGTACTATGTCTGCAGTCTCTGATCATCTCCTGTAGTATGTCTGCAGTCTCTGACCGTCTCCTGTAGTATGTCTGCAGTCTCTGACCGTCTCCTGTAGTATGTCTGCAGTCTCTGACCGTCTCCTGTAGTATGTCTGCAGTCTCTGACCATCTCCTGTAGTATGTCTGCAGTCTCTGACCGTCTCCTGTAGTATGTCTGCAGTCTCTGACCGTCTCCTGTAGTATGTCTGCAGTCTCTGACATCTCCTGTAGTATGTCTGCAGTCTCTGACCATCTCCTGTAGTATGTTTGCAGTTTCCTTCCCTGAATATTATGTGGGGTCTTTGGTGATGTCGGGGGCAGCACTTCTGGCCTCCTATATAAAATAAATGTGCCCACCGCTCTCTGAGGGGATCTATGGGGGGAAGGGAGTAATACATCATAACAGGCGATGTTGTGTGTGTACAGGAGCGGGTCTACAAACCCATCAGCATCGTGGACCAGCTGGCCGTACACTTCTCCCTGGATGGAAACATGTTACACAAGGACTCGGATGAAGCGCGGCGGCAGAGGGCCAAGTTGGGAGTCATTGAAGGTGAGAGGTGACCCGCGGGAGCTGGTTCGGGCTGGTTCGGGCTGGTTCGGGCTGGTTCGGGCAGTTATAAAATAGTGTTGGGCTACTTTCAGGATCCGTGTTTGGCAGCTCTGGGATGACATGGGAAGGTTTATCAGGAAAATAATGTGCTGTATCTTGTGATGTGAATACTCTCTCCTGCCTGTAAGCCAAGGGGAAGCTCTTCCTTAGTCCACTGAACTCCAGGCAAACATTTAACCAGTTCCCAACCGGGTTATGGCCCAATGACAGCTACGGTGCAGTCACACATTGCCGGGAGGGCGTCCTAGAGTGGCGCACTTTGTGACTGCCCTGTCCATTGGACTCAGCTGATCACAGATCGGGGTAAAGAGCCAATCACAGCAGCTCTTTGCCACGTGATCAGCTTTGTCCAATGACAGCTGACCATGATGTAAACAGAAGCCAGTTATTGGCATTCCTTTCTGATTTATCAATGTTCTGGTTATCAGTGCAATCCCAACAGTGCCCACCAGTGCTGCCAATCAGTGCACTTCAGGGCAGCCTCATCAGTGCTGCCAATCAGTGCACTTCAGTGCCACCTATCAGTGCAGCCTCATCAGTGCCCATCAGTGCAGCCTCATGCGTGCCACCTCCTCAGTGCAGCCTATTAGTGCCCATTAGTGCAGCCTCACCAGTGCCACCTCATCAGTGCCCATCAGTGCTGCCAATCAGTGAACTTCAGTGCCACCTATCAGTGCAGCCTCATCAGTGCAGCCTCATGCGTGCCACCTCCTCAGTGCAGCCTATTAGTGCCCATTAGTGCAGCCTCATCAGTACTACCTCATCAGTGCCCATCAGTGCAATCCCAACAGTGCCCACCAGTGCTGCCAATCAGTGCACTTCAGTGCCACCCATCAGTGCAGCTCATCAGTGCCATCAGTGCTGCCAATCAGTGCACTTCAGTGCCACCTATCAGTGCAGCCTCATGCGTGCCACCTCCTCAGTGCAGCCTATTAGTGCCCATCAGTGCAATCCCACCAGTGCCCAACAGTGCCCACAGTGCTGCCAATCAGTGCAGCCTCATCAGTGCCCATCAGTGCTGCCAATCAGTGCACTTCAGTGTCACCTATCAGTGCAGCCTCATCAGTACCCATCAGTGCAGCCTCATGCATGCCACCTCCTCAGTGCAGCCTATTAGTGCCCATTAGTGCCTCCTCATCAGTACCACCTCATCAGGATTCCTCTTATAATTTTGGACCATTACCAACGGCTGTATTTTAAGATATATCCTCCTCTATTGTTATACCTGATGGTCCGATTTCTCATATCCCTATGATTCTGGAGCCTCATTACACATACAAATAGTTTTTGAATATACAGTGTTTACTGTGCCTGATATCAATAATTTCTCCTGAAGAAGCCACTAATCAAGGCGAAACATGTAGAGATGAAATCAGTTTGCACTTGTAAAAGTACTGTAATATCATTCATCTTTGGACGTTTGTTTTTAATATTTTCCTAAATAAATTTCTATTTTTCTCTATAAATAATTTTGAATCCAAAAAAATTTTAAACCCCAAAAATCCCAAATGCTTCCTGAATTTTCTACTTCCTAATTTTCTACTGTGAGACCTAACACGTGTGTTGCTGTTACTTTAAATAAATGGTTATTAGAGAGGAAACTGCAGATTCAGGTTCCCCTCTGACAGCGGCGCACCATGTGACGTCACAGAGAGCAGGTGGCTGAGACTGCAACCCTTCTGATCTCCCCATCCTCTGAGTGTAACTCTCTTATCTTTATGTGTTCTGCAGAGACTCAGACCAGCGACTCCACAGAGCCGGGAGACAAAGACACAGACGGGAAGTCTGACGCTCAGGTACTGTATATACACCCACACCGGTGAAACACATGCTGTACCAGGGCATGGGGCCTTCCTGGTGCTGATCCTTCCATTGAACGGGGGGGTGGACCCTGTGCTAATCTTTCCCTTGAATGGGGGTGGACCCCGTGCTAATCTTTCGCTTGAATGGGAATGGACCCCGTGCTAATCTTTCCCTTAAATGGGGTGGACCCCGTGCTAATCTTTCCCATAAATGGTGGGTGGACCCCGTGCTAATCTTTCCCTTGAATGGGAGTGGACCCTGTGCTAATCTTTCCCTTGAATGGGGGGTGGACCCCATACTAATCTTTCCCTTTAATGGGTGGTGGACCCCGTGCTAATCTCTCCCTTGAATGGGGGTGGACCCCGTGCTAATCTTTCCCTTGAATGGGAGTGGACCCTGTGCTAATCTTTCCCTTAAATGGGGGTGGACCCCGTGCTAATCTTTCCCTTGAATGGGGGGTGGACCCCGTGCTAATCTTTCCCTTGAATGGGGGTAGACCCTGTGCTAATCTTTCCCTTGAATGGGGGTAGACCCTGTGCTAATCTTTCCTTTGAATGGGGGGTGGACCCCGTGCTAATCTTTCCCTTGAATGGGGGGTGGACCCCGTGCTAATCTTTCCCTTGAATGGGAGTGGACCCCGTGCTAATCTTTCCCTTGAATGGGGGTGGACCCCATGCTATCCTTCCATTGAATGGGGGGTGGACCCCGTGCTAATCTTTCCCTTGAATGGGGGTAGACCCCATGCTATCCTTCCATTGAATGGGGGGTGGACCCCGTGCTAATCTTTACCTTGAATGGGGGTGGACCCCGTGCTAATCTTTCCCTTGAATGGGGGATGGACCCCGTGCTAATCTTTCCCTTGAATGGGTGGTGGACCATGTGCTAATCTTTCCCTTAAATGGGGGGTAGACCCCGTGCTAATCTTTCCCTTGAATGGGGTGGACTCTGTGCTAATCTTTCCCTTGAATGGGGGGTGGACCCCGTGCTAATCTTTCCCTTGAATGGGTGGTGGACCCCGTGCTAATCTTTCCCTTAAATGGGGGGTAGACCCCGTGCTAATCTTTCCCTTGAATGGGGTGGACTCTGTGCTAATTTTTCCCTTGAATGGGGGGTGGACCCCGTGCTAATCTTTCCATTGAATGGGGGGTGGACCCCGTGCTAATCTTTACCTTGAATGGGAGTGGACCCCATGCTATCCTTCCATTGAATGGGGGGTGGACCCCGTGCTAATCTTACCCTTGAATGGGGGGTGGACCCCGTGCTAATCTTTCCCTTGAATGGGGGTGGACCCGTGCTAATCTTTCCCTTAAATGGGGGGTGGACCCCGTGCTAATCTTTCCCTTGAATGGGGGTGGACTTTGTGCTAATCTTTCCCTTGAATGGGGGGTGGACCCCCATGCTAATCTTTCCCTTGAATGGGGGTGGACCCCGTGCTAATCTTTCCCTAAATGGGGGGTGGACCTCGTGCTAATCGTTCCCTTGAATGGGGGTGGACCCCGTGCTAATCTTTCCCTTGAATGGGGGGGTGGACCCTGTGCTAATCTTTCCCTTGAATGGGAGTGGACCCTGTGCTAATCTTTCCCTTGAATGGGGGTGGACCCCGTGCTAATCGTTCCCTTGAATGGGGGGTGGACCCTGTGCTAATCTTTCCCTTGAATGGGGGGTGGACCCCGTGCTAATCTTTCCCTTGAATGGGGGTGGACCCCGTGCTAATCTTTCCCTTGAATGGGGGTGGACCCCATGCTAATCTTTCCCTTTTAAGTGGGGGGTGGACCCGGTGCTGATCCTTTCCTTGAATGGGAGGTGGAACCGGTGCCAATACTTTCCTTTGAATGGGGGCTAGACCCAGTGCTGATCCTTCCCTTGAATGGGGGCTAGACCCAGTGCTGATCCTTCCCTTGAATGGGGTGTGATAGACTCACCCTTTCAGCATACTCCAGGACAGTGTCTGCGGATGAATACCTGGCGCTCAGGCAGCAGATTCGGGTAGGTCTCTGGATTGGAGCCCTCCGGGTCGCTGGTATACAGCAGGGCACATGCTTTCCAACCACAGAGCAACGGGCCAGTGACCAAAGGGATTTGCGGATGCCATTCCTGGGAGAGCGGCCCCAGGAGCAATGGGTGACTGAGTGGGCCAGTGCCTGAGGTGGAGTAGGAGCTAGAGGTGTGTAGGAAGAAGCCAAAGTGGGATGTGGATGTAGGTTCGAGTCCCGGTGGAGGCAGGTTGGAAATACCCAGTCTCAGCCAGGAAAATGTTGAATTGGGTTCTTCCAGTGCGGGAACTTCTCCTATGAGTGCTATGGACTCTCTGGTGGTCACTTACTTAGCAAGTGACAATGTGGAGTCATTCAACAAGAATACAGGCTTTTATACACTTGAGAAGGAGGTTCGCCCTCCTGATCATATTACCTTAAAAATACAAAATGTAACCAGAAACATAAATTAACATGAGCTAATTAACTAGTCATTTAACCAGCCTAGGTGACTCAGAGGTCTGACCTTTAAGGTTAGACTTGCCGTCTTCTAGCTCAGAAGACATAATACACATTATCATAAATATAAATACAGAACACCTTCACACAAAAGCAGACCTACTTACAATGAACACATTATGGCAGGGGGCCCCAGACCAGTGGCTTGCTGATGACATCAGCCAGGGCCCATAGTCGGTAGGCAAGAGGCTAGCATTCAGTCCCCTCCAAAAGCCTCTGTCCCTGGTGAGTCTATCGCATGGGAGGTTGACCTGGTGCTGATCCTTCTCTTGAATGGGGGGTGGAACCAGTGCCGACCCTTCCCTTGAATGGGGGTTGACCCAGTGCTGATCTATTCCTTGAATGGGGGGTTGACCTGGTACTGATCCTTCTATTGGATGGGGGTGGACCCAGTGCTGACCCTTCCCTTGAATGGGGGGTGGACCCAGTGCCGACCCTTCCCTTGAATGGGAGTGGACCCAGTGCTGACCCTTCCCTTGAATGGGGGGGTTGACCTGGTACTCATCCTTCTCTTGAATGGGGAGTGGACCCAGTGCTGGCCCTTCCCTTGAATGGGGGTGGACCCAGTGCTGATCTATCCCTTGAATGGGGGCTTGACCTTGTACTGATCCTTCTCTTGAATGGGGGTTGGACCCAGTGCTGGCCCTTCCCTTGAATGGGAGTGGACCCAGTGCTGACCCTTCCCTTGAATGGGAGGGTTGACCTGGTACTTATCCTTCTCTTGAATGGGGAGTGGACACAGTGCTGACCCTTCCCTTGAATGGGGGTGGACCCAGTGCTGACCCTTCCCTTGAATGGGGGCTTGACCTTGTACTGATCCTTCTCTTGAATGGGGGTTGGACCTAGTGCTGGCCCTTCACTTGAATGGGGGGTGGACCCGGTGCCAACCTTTCCCTTAAATGGGGGTGGACCCGGTGCTGATCCTCCATGGTGACTCCGAGCAGCCGCACTGTGCACCTATCACAATGCTTGACTCAGGTCTTCATATATTGGGCTCATCTATAAGTAGAAAAAACTTGCCCATAGTAACCAGATTCCAGTTACTGAATCATTATTTCTGATTGGTTGTTATGGGTTACAGCTCTCTATTGGTTTTTGCATTTTATTCAAAGCTAGTTTTTTTTTTTTTTTTTTTTTTTTTATGTGCCTATTGATTTGGCATAGAAGAATATATCAGTGACAATTGTGTGGGTGGTAACATCAAGCAGAGGTAATTAGCCATGCCCATGCCATTGCCCAGGTTGCCTGATTCTCTATGCAGAGTGCTCACAAGCCCAACCAATCACACAGAGTCTCTAGAATTGACTGTACTAGTGTCTGCAGAGAAGTTGGTAGCGGATAGGACACCCGTAGACAGCCACTGCTGTGCTTGGGCCCCCCCCCCTGCTTACCTGATGGGGCCTGGGCCCGGTACAGCTTGTACCCAGGATGAGTTCTGCCTACATATATTCTTATTGCTGCTTTCAGAATTCAAAGCCACACATTGATGACCTCACACCACAGTCCCCGCCTGTAGCCACACCCCCTAGACACGGTTTACCACGATTGGGCTTAGTCGTAGAGGTCGGGTGGCCCGAATGGGCCATCAGCTCTCTTACTATGTGTTGGGTGCCCGCTGATGGTGTTACGTTAATGTAACACATAGCATAAAGGTGAAGGTACTTCTAATTTAAAAAAAAAACATACAAAGTTTTTCCTACGAGAAAAATAAGGATAGCAGCGTGAGGTCTAATTTGTAACTAGGGGGGTTAATGGGAGATCTGCTGTGATTGTGTCCCCAGACCAGTGAAGAATGGACCGAAGGTGAGGAAATACCATCCAGGAACAAGAAGGAGAGAAAACCGACCAACCAGTTCAATTACAGCGAGAGAGCGTCCCAGAGCATTAACAACCCCCTGCGGGTGAGTGAGGGGAATGGCGGAGGAATTCATAGGATAATGCTGACACGATGTTCATCTCACACATCTCTCTGTGTTCCAGGAGCGAGCTTCTCAGACAGAGCCACCTCCAAGGGCCACCTTCTCCGCCACCGCAAACCAGGTACCTTCATTCTTTGTTCAATTAACCACTTGAAGACCAGGCCTTTTCTAGAACTTTGTTTAACCACTTTCAGACCGGACCAATTTGCAGCCAAAGGACCAGGACCCTTTTTGCGATTCGGCACTGCGTCGCTTTAATGACAATTGCGCGGTTGTGCGACGTGGTACCCAAACAAAATTGACGTCTTTTTTTTTCCCACAAATAGAGCTTTCTTTTGGTGGTATTTGATCACCTCTGCGGTTTTTATTTTTTGCGCTTTAAACAAAAAAGAGCGACAATTTTGAAAAAAAAAAACGCATTATTTTTTATTTTTTGCTATAATAAATATCCGCCAAAAATATATAAAAAAACATTTTTTTTCCTCAGTTTAGGTCGATACGTATTCTTCTACATATTTTTGGTAAAAAAAATCGCAATAAGCGATTATTGATTGGTTTGCGTAGAAGTTATAGCGTTTACAAGATAGGGGATAGTTTTATAGCATTTTTTATTAATAATTTTTTTTATTAGTAATGGTGGCGATCAGCGATTTTTATTGTGACTGCGACATTATGGCGGACACATCGGACATTTTTGACACATTTTTGGGACATTTGTCATTTATACAGCAATCAGTGCTATTTGAATGCATTGATTCCTGTATAAATGACACTGGCAGTGAAGGAGTTAACCACTAGGTGGCAGTGTAGGGGTTAAGTATGCCTAGGGGTGTGTTTTCTTACTGTGGGGGGGGCGTGGCTGTCAGCTAGTGAATGCTGATCTCTGCTCCAATCACAGGGAGTTGCTAGGCAGAACGGGGAGATGCTGTGTACTTGCGCATCTCCTCGTTCAGCCTTCCCGTGAGACGATCGCGGGTGTCCCCGCGGCGATCGAGTCCGCGGGATCCGCGACCGGCCTCACGGGGGGTCCCGACCGGCGTGGGAGCGCGCCGCTCCCGGCGCGCTCCCGATGGCACGACAGGCATTAAGGAGGGACTTATATATACGCCCTCCTGCCTGTACGTGCCATTCTGTCGACGTATTCGTGTGCGCCGGTCGGGAACCGGTTAAAGTTTTAAATCCAGTATTTTTTGCTAGAAAAATTACTTAGAACCCCCAAACATTATATGATTTTTTAGCAGAGACCCTAGAGAATAAATGGCGATTGTTGCAATATTTTATGTCGCACTGTATTTGCGCAGCAGTCTTTTTTTTTTTTTTTCCTTTATTTTTTCATAAATCTTTTTATTTAATTTCTTAGACAAACAAAACATGACAAAACATCATACACAACCTGAAATTAAATTGGTAGAATATCAAGATCTCATCACATTGCATAGCAACTAACAATCCAAAATTAGGAGCCAAAAAAAAAAAAAAAGAATATAATAATTTACCGGAGAGGATATTTTATCTAAAGAAAAAAAACAATATTTGCCCTAATTTTTTGGTATAATGTGAAAGATGATGTTATGCCGTGGAAATGGATACCTAACATGTCATGCTTTAAAGTTGCACACACTCGTGGAATGGAAGCAAACAAAAAGTATTTTTAATGAGTTCAACTAAATGAGACATCAGGAGTCTCAAAGAACACTCACTTTGCACAGAGTGCAGAGGTCAGGGGCGCACGTCGCACAGAGTGCAGAGGTCAGGGGCGCACGTCGCACAGAGTGCAGAGGTCAGGGGCGCACGTCGCACAGAGTGCAGAGGTCAGGGGCGCACGTCGCACAGAGTGCAGAGGTCAGGAGCGCACGTCGCACAGAGTGCAGAGGTCAGGAGCGCACGTCGCACAGAGTGCAGAGGTCAGGAGCGCACGTCGCACAGAGTGCAGAGGTCAGGAGCGCACGTCGCACAGAGGTCAGGAGTGGGAAGAGTGCAGGGGTTAGGAGCGCACGTCGCACAGAGTGCAGAGGTCAGGAGCGCACGTCGCACAGAGTGCAGAGGTCAGGAGCGCACGTCGCACAGAGGTCAGGAGTGGGAAGAGTGCAGGGGTTAGGAGTGCACGTGGCGCAGAGGTCAGGAGCGGGCAGAGGTCAGGGGATAAGAGAGCATAATTCACAGAGCGGGGTCAAAAGTGAGTAACGTACGGAGTACAGGAGTCAGGCCTGGCACAGCTGTCAGCACTACCTCCCCCCCTTATCTACGCCCTCGTACCTACAGTATATGCCATATACATTACTGTACATCCACTTTGACAGACCTGATGGTGTCTAAAATTCCTTCACTAATCTTGCTATGCATTTTGTCAGCATTATTCCCTATCACAGTTCCCGATCACATGCTGGTCTCTCGCCCATCTGTAGGCTCCGGACCTGCATGGTGGGCGCCTCCAGGTAGGAGGGAAGGGAGATCAGTCAATGCATGTTACTGATCTCCTCTTCCTGTTAATGACTCAAAATCTACATGTAAAACGTCACTTCCCGGCTCCTGATGTCACTTCCTCCAGCCAGTGTAGCCGGGGAAGAAGCTAATTGAGTGTTCTTTTAGACTGCTGATGTCTCATTTAAGAGAATTCTTTTAAGATACTTTTTGTCTCCTATGTGATGAAAATAAAATAAAAATCCCTCCGCAGCATGCGGGTGAGCAAATACTTTTAGTGTACAGTATATTGGAATTATAACATATCCAGGTTCTGCTTCATCGCTCCTCTCTCTCAATGAAAGTCTATGGGTCACATCTGACCTGGCTGGAAGCAATGCAATGCGTATGTAAGATTTTACCTCGGCAGTGGTTCACCAGGAGGGGATTGCAGTAAAATAGGCATTAGCGGTATATGTAATACAATGATAGAAACATGGTACAGCAAAGATCATAAACCTTCATACTATCTGTCATGGATGAGTTGGATGAAGGGGCGGTATTGGAGATTGATTTCCTCTGTTCTATTTTAGTGGGAAATTCATGACGCGTATGTAGAAGAGTTACAGAAACAAGAGAAGATGAAAGAGAAGCAGAAAGCGCCGGCAAGCAAGAAAGAGGATGAAATCCATTCCAGGAGGAAACTACCTGCTGAATCTCAGGTAGGTACCATGCTGTGCCCATTATGAGGGGTGCCCACCATCCCTGTGCTGAGTTCCCAGGTCTGTACACCTGTTGTGCCCATTATGAGGGGTTCCCACCATCCCTGTGCTGAGTTCCTAGGTCTGTACACCTGCTGTGCCCATTAGGGGGGGTCCCACCATCCCTGTGCTGAGTTCCCTGGTCTGTACACCTGCTGTGCCCATTATGAGGAGGTTCCACCATCCCTGTGCTGAGTTCCCAGGTCTGTACACCTGCAGTGCCCATTATGAGGGGTTCCCACCATCCCTGTGCTGAGTTCCCGGGTCTGTACACCTGCTGTGCCCATTATGATGGGTTCCCACCATCCCTGTGCTGAGTTCCTTGGTCTGTACACCAGCTGTGCCCATTATGAGGGGTTCCCACAATCCCTGTGCTGAGTTCCCAGGTCTGTACACCTGCTGTGCCCATTATGAGGGGTTCCCACCATCCCTGTGCTGAGTTCCCAGGTCTGTACACCTGCTGTGCCCATTATGAGGGGTTCCCACCATCCCTGTGCTGAGTTCCTGGGTCTGTACACCTGCTGTGCCCTTTATGAGGGGTTCCCACCATCCATGTGCTGAGTTCCCAGGTCTGTACACCTGCTGTGCCCATTATGAGGGGTTCCCACCATCCCTGTGCTGAGTTCCCAGGTCTGTACACCTGCTGTGCCCATTATGAGGGGTTCCCACCATCCCTGTGCTGAGTTCCTGGGTCTGAACACCTGCTGTGCCCATTATGAGGGGTTCCCACCATCCCTGTGCTGAGTTCCTGGGTCTGTACACCTGCTGTGCCCTTTATGAGGGGTTCCCACCATCCATGTGCTGAGTTCGGGGGTCTGTACAACTGCTGTGCCCATTTTGAGGGGTTCCCCACCATCCCTGTGCTGAGTTCCCAGGACTGTACACCTGCTGTGCCCATTATGAGGGGTTCCCACCATCCCTGTGCTGAGTTTGCGGGTCTGTACACCTGCTGTGCCCAATATGAGGGGTTCCCACCATCCCTGTGCTGAGTTTCTGGGTCTGTACACCTGCTGTGCCCATTATGAGGGGTTTCCCACATCCCTGTGCTGAGTTCCTGGGTCTGTACACCTGCTGTGCCCATTATGAGGGGTCCCACCATCCCTGTGCTGAGTTCCTTGGACTGTACACCTGCTGTGCCCATTATGAGGGGTTCCCACCATCCCTGTGCTGAGTTCCTTGGACTGTACACCTGCTGTGCCCATTATGAGGTATTGTTTCCCACCATCCCTGAGGAGGCTTCGGGGACTATAGAGGTCTGCTTTGGTATATCATGGTTAGGATGGTGGATGCAGGTCGCCAAATGATGCAGAGGCCTGAGGGACTGTAGATATCTCCTCAGGTATCCCATAGCCAGGATGGTAGATTCAGGTCATCATATAATGAGGAGGAGGCCCCTGGGACTATAGAGATCTCCTCGGGCATCCCATGGCCAGGATGGAAGATTCAGGTCATCATATGATGATGAGGAGGAGGCCCCCGGGACTATAGAGATCTCCTCAGGTATGCCATGGCCAGGATGGTAGATTCAGGTCATCATATGATGATGAGGAGGAGGCCCCCGGCACTATAGAGATCTCCTCAGGTATGCCATGGCCAGGATGGTAGATTCAGGTCATCATATGATGATGAGGAGGAGGCCCCCGGCACTATAGAGATCTCCTCAGGTATGCCATGGCCAGGATGGAAGATTCAGGTCATCATATGATGATGAGGAGGAGGCCCCCGGCACTATAGAGATCTCCTGAGGTACAGTATCCCATGGCCAGGATGGTAGATTCAGGTCATCATATGTAGATAAGGAGGAGGCCCCGGGACTATAGAGATCTCCTCAGATATGCCATGGCCAGGATGGTAGATTCAGGTCATCATATGATGATGAGGAGGAGGCCCCCGGCACTATAGAGATCTCCTCAGGTATGCCATGGCCAGGATGGTAGATTCAGGTCATCATATGATGATGAGGAGGAGGCCCCTGGCACTATAGAGATCTCATGGCCAGGATGGTAGATTCAGGTCATCATATGATGATGAGGAGGAGGCCCCCGGCACTATAGAGATCTCCTCAGGTATGCCATGGCCAGGATGGTAGATTCAGGTCATCATATGATGATGAGGAGGAGGCCCCCGGCACTATAGAGATCTCCTGAGGTACAGTATCCCATGGCCAGGATGGTAGATTCAGGTCATCATATGTAGATGAGGAGGAGGCCCCGGGACTATAGAGATCTCCTCAGATATGCCATGGCCAGGATGGTAGATTCAGGTCATCATATGATGATGAGGAGGAGGCCCCGGCACTATAGAGATCTCCTCAGGTAGGCCATGGCCAGGATGGTAGATTCAGGTCATCATATGTAGATAAGGAGGAGGCCCCCGGCACTATAGAGATCTCCTCAGGTATGCCATGGCCAGGATGGTAGATTCAGGTCATCATATGATGATGAGGAGGAGGCCCCTGGCACTATAGAGATCTCCTCAGGTATGCCATGGCCAGGATGGTAGATTCAGGTCATCATATGATGATGAGGAGGAGGCCCCCGGCACTATAGAGATCTCCTCAGGTATGCCATGGCCAGGATGGTAGATTCAGGTCATCATATGTAGATAAGGAGGAGGCCCCCGGCACTATAGAGATCTCCTCAGGTATGCCATGGCCAGGATGGTAGATTCAGGTCATCATATGATGATGAGGAGGAGGCCCCTGGCACTATAGAGATCTCCTCAGGTTTGCCATGGCCAGGATGGTAGATTCAGGTCATCATATGATGATGAGGAGGAGGCCCCCGGCACTATAGAGATCTCCTCAGGTATGCCATGGCCAGGATGGTAGATTCAGGTCAGGCTCTCTGGACCTGATGAGGGGGGGGCCCGGGACACTATCCCTCCTATCTCTCTTGGGGACCCTGAAGTAAGGGGGGGGCTCTCTCTGAGGTGGGGACATGGCCTGATGTAGAAGGTCTATCATTGATGGGGGGGGGGCACTCTGGGGACCCTATAGATGTAATGGGGGGGGGTCTCTGGGGATCCCTGATGTCATTCAGGTCGTCAAATTATGTAAGGGGGGGCTCTCTGGGGTATGCCTGATGTAAGGGGGGCTTCTCTGGGGACCTGATGTAGGGGGGGGCTCTCTGGGGACCATGGCAAGGATGATGTAATGGGGGGTGTTCTCTGGGGATATGGCCAGGATGGTATACAGGTCACTATACAGGGACACACACGTAGATAGGTCATCATATGATACTGTATGAAATCTCCTCCACCCCAGGTACTTGCAGGTCACCATATGATGAGGAAGAGGCTTGAGGGGCTATAGATTTATGCTTGGGCATCCCATGGTCAAGATAGTAGGTGTCTTTCACCATAAGATGAGGAATTTTGGAGATCTGCACAGGTATCCCATGGCCAAGATGGTATATGCAGGTCACCATATGGGGAGGGGGTCTCAGGGACTATGGAGATCTACTCAATAATCCAATGGGCAGGACGGTAGATGCAGGTCACCGCATGAGGAGGCCTCAGAAACTATATGAGCTATAGAAGGAAGAGCCATCAAGGACTATAGAGTTTTCCTTGGGTATCCTACAGCCAGGATAGTGAATGCAAGTCACCATATGATGAACCCTCTCCATATGATCATCTTATGGGGGCAGTTGGTAAAAAGTACAGATGTGCCCCAGGTTTAGCTTCTTTCCAATCCTGCAATTCTGATCGAGAGGAGCAGTTCCTCCACCCCAAACTCGCTCATCCATGTCTTTATGGACCTTGCTTTGTACACTGGTGAGCAGTCATGTTGGAACAGGAAGGGGACATCCCCAAACTGTTCCCACAAAGTTGGGAGCATTAAATTGCTCAAAATGTCTTGGTATGCTGACGCCTCCACCAAATGATTTGGACCAGTGCACAAAGCACATAAAGACATGGATGAGCGGGTTTGAGGTGGAGGAACTTGAGTGGCCTGCACAGAGTCCTGACCTCAACCCCATAGAACACCTTTGGGATGAATTAGTGCGGAGACTGTGAGCCAGGCCTTCTCGTCCAACATCAGTGCCTGACCTCACAAATGCTCTTCTGGAAGAATGGTCAAACATTCCCATAGACACCCTCCTAAACCTTGTGGACGGCCTTCCCAGAAGAGTTTGAAGCTGTTATAGCTGCAAAGGGTGGGCCAACTCAATATTGAACCCTACGGACTAAGACTGGGATGACATTAAAGTTCATAAAGGCAGGCGTCCCAATACTTGTGGTAATATAGTGTATATAAGAGTTCTTGTAACACCTGACATTAGTATACACTGTATCAGGGGTGTAAGAATGTGTCATATACTCTCTAGCTGGTAGGGGAATGCTGGGATTTGTAGTTTGTGGGGGTCGTGCAGAAGTTGATAAAGTGACATCGCTCTATTATAACAACTTCTCTTGTGTCTTCAGACTTTAAGTACTTTGAGGATGTCGCAGATGAGTTCCGGGAACAAGAAGGAACGCTTCTGCCGCTATGGAAGTTTCAGTACGATAAAGCCAAACGCCTGGCTGTGACTGCCCTCTGCTGGTGAGTTCAGGAAGTAGAAGAAATGTGGTACTGCCTGAGAAATCTGTCTGTGAATCGCCACGGGTTCGTGAAAATGTATAGATCCACTGTGAAGATGGGAGCTTAAAGTAACCTTGTCATTAAGGGAACGCATAGTGTTATGTGTTTATTTGTTTTTTTACATGGCGTTCCTTAATTTTATTGCAGAACTACTATTTATTGCATTCAGGAAATCAAAAATTCTGCAAATGTATTATTTTTTTTATAAAAAGACCAACAAGGGAGGACAGCGCTGGACCCCAGTAATAAAATAAGAGCGGCCTCTGGTAAATAAAAAACAAATCTTCTATTCCATGAAGGTGGGGGAAGGGAGTGTCGGGTATACAGCAGCCTGAGGAACATGGAAGTAGATCAGGACTCTGAGCAGGGCAAAAAGGGCTGCTGCCCCCGGGCCCAGTCATTGTTGTGGGGCCCAAAGCAGCTGCCCCTTGAGCCTACACTGCCTGAAAATAGTTGACAAGTGGATTCGGCAGGGCCCAAGAAAATGTTTGTCCAGGGTCCAATCCATTTTAACTCCTTCAGATTCGCGCTACAGCCAAATGACCATTACAGCGCGGATCTGCTTTGCCGGGAGTACGTCTATTGACGTCCTCCCCTTTGAGGCCTCGCCCCTGAAGGGCGCGTGCTGCGTGCACTGTGATCAGCCGAGTCAATGAGACTTGGGTGATCGCAGATCCGAGTAAGGGGCTGATCCTGGCCCCTTACCACATGATCAGCTGTCAGCCAATGACAGCTGATCACGTGATGTAAACAAAGGATCGGTAATCATTTATTTATTTTTTTCTTCTCATGCTGACAGCGTGAGGAGGAAAAAAAGCTGATCACCGGCTTCTGTTTGCAGGGACATCGGTCCCGAAGAGGAACAGCATGTTATGTGCCCACCAGTACCACCTGCCAGTGCCACAAATCAGTGCCCACGTTACTTAACCACAGTGCCTACAGGGCACTTAAACCCACCCTCCTGCCCAGACCAATTTTCAGCTTTCGGTGCTCTCACAGTTTGAATGACAATTACTCAGTCATTGCAACACTGTACCCAAATGAATTTTTTGTCCTTTTTTCCGACAAATAGGGCTTTCTTTTTGGTGGTATTGGATCACCTCTGGGTTTTTTATTTTTTTGCGCTATAAATGAAAAATTAAAATTAAAAAAAAAATGGCACTCGGGACAGATGGCACTGACAGGTGGCACTGGGGACAGATGGCACTGACAGGTGGCACTGGGGACAGATGGCACTGACAGGTGGCACTGGGGACAGATGGCACTGACAGGTGGCACTGGGGGCAGATGGCACTGACAGGTGGCACTGGGGGCAGATGGCACTGACAGGTGGCACTGGGGACAGATGGCACTGACAACAGGTGGCACTGGGGACTGTTGACACTGACAGGTGGCACTGGGGAATGATTGCACTGACAACAGGTGGCACTGGGGACAGGTGGCACTGGGGACAGGTGGCAGTGGGGACAGATGGCACTGACAGGTGGCACTGGGGACAAATGGCACTGACAGGTGGCACTGGGGACAAATGGCACTGACAGGTGGCACTGACAGGTGGCACTGAGGACAGATGGCACTGACAACAGGTGGCACTGGGGACTGATGACACTGACAGGTGGCACTGGGGAATGATTGCACTGACAACAGGTGGCACTGGGGACAGGTGGCACTGTGGACAGGTGGCACTGTGGACAGGTGGCACTGTGGACAGGTGGCACTGGGGACAGGTGGTACTGGGGACAGGTGGCAGTGGGGACAGATGGCAGTTTATTTTACGTTTTTTTTTTTCTTTGGAACTTACGTGCGCTGCAGCTGTTCATCTCTCCCTCCTCACACGCTGTCTCTGTGTGAGGAGGGAGAGCGGCGCTGAGAGATGATCTCATATGTTTTACACGCCGATCGCGCTGTAAGCAGCCGCTGTGATTGGCCATTTACAGCGATCTGTGACTGGCTGTGTCCAAGGGACACGGCCAGCACAGAACTTCCCAGATGCACGCTCTCAGGAGCGCGAATTGCGGAAGTAAACAGGAGGACGTCCAGGGACGCCCTCCCGGCAGGTAGCGTCCACGCTGTAGCCGTCTTTCATCTATAGCGCGGGCGCGTACATTAATGAAGGAGAAAAATTACCTGTTTACAAAATGTATTAACAAAATATATAAAACTTCTTTTTTTTTTTTTTTTTAATTCAGTCTTTTTAAAAAAAATTTACAAAAAATAAAAAACCGCAGAGGTGATCAAATACCACCAAAATAAGCTTTATTTGTGGGAAAAAAAATGATAAAAATGTAATTTGGGTACAGTGTTGTATGACCGCGCAATTGTCATTCAAAGAGTGTCAGCGCTGAAAGCTGGAAAATTTGGTCTGGGCAGGAGGGGGGTTTAGGTGCCCGGTAAGCGAGTGGTTAAAGGCGGCCCTGACTCTGAGTACCTGGAGGCGCCCCAGTTCTGATCTACTTCCATGTTCCTCAGGCTGCTGTATACCCGGCACTCCCTTCCCCCACCTTCATGGAATAGAAGATTTGTTTTTTATTTACCAGAGGCCTTATTTTATTACTGGGGTCCAGCGCTGTCCTCCCTTGTGGGTCTTTTTTGTTCATCTCTTTGCTCTATGAGTTGGGAAGAGAAGCTGCCTTGGACTATTTCCTTTACCTATCTGGCTTATTGTTTATGAGCCTGGACACTTGTTTGTGTCTTTTTGATTTTTTTTTTTTTATTATTATAATTAAAAGAGAAGTATGGGATTTGGGTTTTTCTTTAGAATCATACTTACCTGGGCGGGTGCTGAATCTGTCCCACGCTGGCTTTAACCCTTTCGATGCCAGGGCCATTTTTTGTGTTTTTTTTGTTTAACCACATGCCGACCGCGCCATAGTCAAAAGACGTCTACAGCGCGGTCGGCTTATTCTAAGTGGACGTCCTACGGACGTCCTCCCAGAAACTTGCTCCCGCGCGCCCCCTGGGGCGCGCACTCGGGAACATCCGTGAGGACCTGGCGCATCACGGATCACGGTAAACAGCCGCTGATAGCGGCCGTTTACCACGTGATCGCTCCGTCAAATGACGGAGCGATCACATGTACACAAACCGGCGTCACGTCATGACGCCGGTTCCTCCCTCCCCTCTCTGTACCGATCGGTACAGTGAGAGGGGGAGAAGCGGAAAGGGGGAGAGACGGGACCAGCGCTGTGGGCTGGATGTGTAGTGCCCACAGCGCTGGTCAGTGCCTGCAATACTCTGCCACCACTGTGCGATGCTCTGCAGCCACTGTGCAATGCTCTTCGACCACTGTGCAATGCTCTTCGACCACTGTGCAATGCTCTGCGACCACTGTGCAATGCTCTTCGACCACTGTGCAATGCTCTTCAACCACTGTGCAATACTCTGCCCCCACTGTGCAATACTCTGCCCCCACTGTGCAATGCTCTGCCACCACTGTGCAATACTCTGCCACCACTTTGCAATGCTCTGCCACCACTGTGCAACCACTGTGCAATACTCTGCCACCACTGTGCAATACTCTGCCACCACTGTGCAATGCTCTGCCAACCACTGTGCAATGCTCTGCCACCACTTTGCAATGCTCTGCCACCACTGTGCCACCACTGTGCAATACTCTGCCACCACTGTGCAAAGCTCTGCAACCACTGTGCAATACTCTGCAACCACTGTGCAATGCTCTGCCACCACTGTGCAATACTCTGCAACCACTGTGCAATGCTCTGCAACCACTGTGCAATGCTCTGCCACCACTGTGCAATGCTCTGCAACCACTGTGCATTGCTCTGCCACCACTGTGCAATACTCTGCCACCACTTTGCAATGCTCTGCCACCACTGTGCCACCACTGTGCAATACTCTGCCACCACTGTGCAATGCTCTGCAACCACTGTGCAATGCTCTGCCACCACTTTGCAATGCTCTGCCACCACTGTGCAATGCTCTGCCACCACTGTGCAATACTCTGCCACCACTGTGCAATACTCTGCCACCACTGTGCAATGCTCTGCAACCACTGTGCAATGCTCTGCAACCACTGTGCAATACTCTGCAACCACTGTGCAATACTCTGCAACCACTGTGCAATACTCTGCCACCACTGTGCAATACTCTGCCACCACTGTGCAATGCTCTGCACCACTGTGCAATACTCTGCAACCACTGTGCAATACTCTGTGCAATGCTCTGCCACCACTGTGCAATACTGCAATACTCTGCCAATACTCTGCAATAATTTTTAATAGAAACAAAGAATTTTTTTTTTTTTTTTTTTACCGAATTTTTCAGTATTTTTTGATTTATAGCGCAAAAAATAAAAAACCCAGCGGTGATTAAAATACCACCAAAAGAAAGCTCTATTTGTGTGAAAAAAAGGACACAAAATTCATTTGGGTACAGTGTTGCATGACTGAGTAATTGTCATTCAAAGTGTGAGAGCACCGAACGCTGAAAATTGGTCTGGTTAGGAAGGGGGTTTAACTGCCCAGTGGTCAGGTGGTTAAAAAATCTTTTTTAGGCCTGAAGATTACAGAAAAAAAAAACACAAATATTATATATTTTCTGAAAGCGAACCTATGGCACGCGTGCCACAGCTGGCACGCAGAGCACTCTCTGTGGGCACACGAGAGGGTCCAGGACAGAGCTAGAGGTCTCTCTCTCCTCTCAGCCCCCCTCCCTCTCTTTAGACCCCCCCTGTTTTTCTGTCCCCCCCTCTTTCTCTCAGCTCACCCCTCTCTCAGCATCTCTCTCGCAGCCCTCCCACTCTCTGTCTCTCTCTCTCTGTCCCCCTTCACTTTCTCTGTCCCCCCCCCTCTCAGCTCACCCCTCTCTCTCTGTCTCCCCTCTTCTCTCTCTCTGTGCCCCCTTTCTCTCTCTCCCTGCTCACCCCTCTCTCTCTGTCCCCCCCATCTCTCTCTCTGTCCCCCCTCCCTCTCTCAGCCACCTCTCCCTCTCTCTCACACCCCTCTCTCTCTCTCGCTATCTCACCCCCTCTCTCTGTCCCCTCTCCTCTCTCTCACCCCTCTCCCTCTTTCTCAGCCCATCCCTCTCAGCCCCCCTTTCTCTCAGCATATCTCTCACACCCCTCTCTCTCTCTCTGTGCCCCCCTCCCTCTCTCTGTTCCTCCTCTATCTCAGCTCACCTCTCTCAGCATTTCTCACACCCCTCTTTCTCAGCCCCTCTCCCTCTCTCTCTGTTGCCCCTCTCTCTCAGCATCTCTCTCAACCCTCTCTCTCTGTCCCCTCTCCCCCTTTCTCAGCCCCCCTCCCTCTCTCTCAACCCCTCTCCCTCTCTCTGTTCCCTCCTCTCTCTCAGCATATCTCTCACACCCCTCCCTCTCTGTCCCCCCTCTCTCTCTGTTTCCCCTCTCTCTCAGCATTTCTCTCACACCTCTCTCACACCCCTCTCTCTCTGTCCCCCCCTCCCTCTCTCTCAGCCCCTCTCTCTCTCTGTTCCCTCTCTCTTTCAGCATATCTCTCACACCCCTCTCTCGCTCTGTTCCTTCTCTCTCTCAGCATTTCTCTCACCCTCTCTCACACCCCTCTCTCTCTGTCCCCCAACCCTCTCTCTCAGCCCCCTCTCCCTCTCTCTGTTCCCTCTCTCTGTCCCTCTCTCAGCATATCTCTCACACCCTCTCTCTCTCACACAACCCCTCTCTTTCGCTCAGCCCCCCTCTCTCGCGAATTGCCGTGTTGGCACTTTGCAACACAAAACCAATGTATTCCCTAGACCATAGGTTGTCAGAGGAATCTTATCTCCCGATCATCGTTCTGGAGCTTGGAACGATGCCATGAGTTCATGAACCATGAGTTCACAAGCCATGAGTTCATGAACCAGTCCAACAAGTTCATTAGCTTATGAATAAAGGAAGTGCAGCTTCTACTTATATTTATGCTATAAAAATCAATAAAAAAGTGAGATACACCCCTCACATATTTGTCCAAGTGAAAGCCTTTACATGGCTCCATCAATTTTACATTTTATTATATCTTTTCATGATGACAATCGATCAAAATGAACAAAATTTACACTTTGCTACAATTGTAAAGTAGTGAGTGTACAGCTTGTATAACAGTGTAAATTTGCTGTCCCCTCAAAATAACTCAACACACAGCCATTAATGTCTAAACAATGTCTGGCAACAAAAGTGAGTACACCCTAAGTGAAAATGTCCAAATTGGGCCCACTTAGCCATTTTCCCTATCCGGTGTCATGTGACTCGTTAGTGTTACAAGGTCTCAGGTGTGAATGGGGAGCAGGTGTGTTAAATTTGGTGTTATCGCTCTCACTCTCTCATACTGGTCACTGGAAGTTCAAACATGGCACCTCATGGCAAAGAACTCTCTGAGGATCTGAAAAAAAAAGAATTGTTGCTCTACATAAAGATGGCCTAGGCTATAAGAAGATTGCCAAGACCCTGAAACTGAGCTGCAGCACGGTGGCCAAGACCATACAGCGGTTTAACAGGACAGGTTCCACTCAGAACAGGCCTCGCCATGGTCCACCAAAGAAGTTGAGTGCACGTGCTTAGTGTTCTAGTCTTGCCCTCTTAAGAGTAACTTTATTCTCTTTGTCTTTTCTCTGTATGCTTATAGGGCAAACAGAACTGCATCCTATGAGGTTCATTTGGATGAAGATGCAGTCATTGACTTGGTATATCACTTTATGAATATTACTACTATTTAATTAAGGTTGATCCAGGCAATCACCAATTATTTTTTTTCACATGCTCAGGGTCATATCCAGAGGTTGTCTTTGGGAAATAGACGTATGAGTGCTGCCAGCATTGCTGCAGAGGTTGAAGGGGTGGGGGGTCAGCCTGTCAGTGCTCAGACCATACGCCGCACACTGCATCAAATTGGTCTGCATGGCTGTCGTCCCAGAAGGAAGCCTCTTCTAAAGATGATGTACAAGAAAGCCTGCAACACAGTTTGATGAAGACAAGCAGACTAAGGACATGGATTACTGAAACCATGTCCTGTGATCTGATGAGACCAAGATAAACTTATTTGGTTCAGATGGTGTGAGGTATGTATGGTGGTAACCAGGTGAGGAGTACAAAGACAAGTGTGTCTTGCCTACAATCAAGCATGATGGTGGGAGTGTCATGGTCTGGGGCTGCATGAGTGCTGCCGGCACTGGGGAGCTACAGATCATTGAGGGAACCATGAATGCCAACATGTACTGTGACATACTGAAGCAGAGCATGATCCCCTCCCTTCAGAGACTGGGCCGCAGGGCAGTATTCCAACATGATAACCACCCCAAACACACCTCCAAGATGACCACTGCCTTGCTAAAGAAGCTGAGGGTAAAGGTGATGGACTGGCCAAGCATGTCTCCAGACCTAAACCCTATTGATCATCTGTGGGACATCCTCAAACGGAAGGTGGAGGAGCGCAAGGTCTCTAACATCCACCAGCTCCGTGATGTCATCATGGAGGAGTGGAAGAGGACTCCAGTGACAACCTGTGAAGCTCTGGTGAACTCCATGCCCAAGAGGGTTAAGGCAGTGCTGGAAAATAATGGTGGCCACACAAAATATTGACACTTTGGGCCCAATTTGGACATTTTCACTTAGGGGTGTACTCACTTTTGTTGCCAGCGGTTTAGACATTAATGGCTGTGTGTTGAGTTATTTTGAGGGGACGGCAAATTTACACTGTTATACAAGCTGTACACTCACTACTTTACATTGTAGCAAAGTGTCATTTCTTCAGTGTTGTCACATGAAAAGATAAAAAAATATTTACAAAAATGTGAGGGGTGTACTGCGGGACTTTTGTGAAATACTGTAGAAGAGGAGGTCCCCCCTCCTGCTCATATTACTTTTCACCTGTAGCAAATTAACATGAGCTAATTAACTAATCCCTTTAAGCAGCCGATGTGACTCTGTGCCCATCGGGATTTCACTACAGGTCAGACTTGTTGTCACCGAGCTTCACACAGTAGATTATACATTTTCATAAGTACAACCACAAGACATTTTGTCCTAATAGCAGGAGCTCCACTAGGAGCCGGCCTGTCTCCTACATTGTACAGTGGACAATGTGATCAGCTCTCTCAATTAACATCTTGAGTTCAGAATCAACAAACTAAGAATAGTCTTTACATATATCCTGGGAGATATTGTGGATAAATATTACTTACATTTTAAGTAATCAAGATATATTTTCTCACTGACTTGGACATAAGAGGTGCATGGGGAGCTGAAACATGGGTTTTCCAACCTTTCCAAGGGATTCTGGGTTCCGCATGCCCTCCCGTCACATCTCTCCCCTTTCGGCAGAAGACTAACACAGGAGGAGACCCCAGACGGGTTGACTCCGAAGTTAGTCCATAGTTCCAGTCCTCTAATGCCTGTACCCACACAGTACTCCAAACAAATTGTTTCAAACAGAGCACTACTCACCAAAACATACCCGCTGCTGGGGGGAAGTGCGGACTGGTCCTTCCTCCTGGAGTCCCTTTAGCTGCAGGAGAGAAGACAGGGTGGCTGGGCTCAGTCCGTCATGCTGTTGGGCATCTGGGCCTACTGCCCAGCATCCCTGGGGTATACAGCTGGAGACTGAAGTCCCATCCACCTTTTACAGGAAATCTGTCCTCTGTTAGTTGTGGGCAGAGGCCAGCAGCGCTCTGTTCCATTGCCAGCAGTTCAGCTGGGCGTA
>CM053026.1:763531979-763546990 GCA_028564925.1 Lithobates sylvaticus | reverse complement strand
TTCCATGAAGGTGGGGGAAGGGAGTGCCAGGTATACAGCAGCCTGAGGAACATGGAAGTAGATCAGGACTCTGAGCAGGGCCGTCTTTAAGGCAGGGCAAAAAGGGCTGCTGCCCCCGGGCCCAGTCATTGTTGTGGGGCCCAAAGCAGCTGCCCCTTGAGCCTACACTGCCTGAAAATAGTTGACAAGTGGATTCGGCAGGGCCCAAGAAAATGTTTGCCCAGGGTCCAATCCATTTTAACTCCTTCAGATCCACGCTATAGCCAAACGACGGCCAGTGCTGCGCGCACTGTGATCAGCCGAGTCAATGAGACTTGGGTGATCACAGATCCGAGTAAGGGGCCGATCCCGGCCCCTTACATGTGGCCCCTTACATAACATGCTGTTCCTCTTCGGGACCAATATCCCTGCAAACAGAAGCCGTGATCAGCTTTTTTTTTCTCTTCACGCTGTCAGGATGAGAAGAAAAAAAAAAAAGATTACCGATCCTCTGTTTACATCACGTGATCAGCTGTCATTGGCTGACAGCTGATCACGTGATGTAAACAGAGGATCGGTAATCATTTTTTTTTTTTTCTCATGCTGACAGCGTGAGGAGAAAAAAAAAGCTGATCACGGCTTCTGTTTGCAGGGATATTGGTCCCGAAGAGGAACAGCATGTTATGTGCCCACCAGTACCACCTGCCAGTGCCACAAATCAGTGCCCACAGTGCCCACGTTACTTAAAGAGGAAGTAAACCCTGATGGGTTTACTTCCTCTTTGTTTCCCTGCAAAGGTAAAGCATAATAGACTACTATGCATCGCATAGTAGCCATTATGTGTCACTTACCTGACACAGGAGCCTGCGATGTCACCGCTGTCCCCTCTTCCACGGAGCGTCCATCTTCTTTCCGGGTATCGCTGCTCCGGCGCTGTGAGTGGCCGGAGCAGCGATGACGTCACTCCGGCGCATGCGCGCGGGAGCCGTAAGTGTCTAAAAGTTTGCCTTCACTTGCCACACGCCCAGTGCGCCTGCGCCGTTGTCTACGGCACTCATGCGCCATAGACAGCTGTGCCCTTTATTTGTAAAATATCTCCTTAACCACTTTCAGACCGGACCAATTGGCAGCCAAAGGACCAGGCCCCTTTTTGCGATTCGGCACTGCGTCGCTTTAACTGACAATTGCGCGGTCGTGCGACGTGGCTCCCAAACAAAATTGATGTCCTTTTTTTTCCACAAATAGAGCTGTCTTTTGGTGGTATTTGATCGCCCCTGCGGTTTTAATTTTTTGCGCTATAAACAAAAATAGAATTTTGAAAAAAAAAATGCAATATTTTTTACTTTTTGCTATAATAAATATCCCCCAAAAAATATATAAAAAAAAATTTTTTTTCCTCAGTTTAGGCCGATACGTATTCTTCTACATATTTTTGGTAAAAAAAATCACAATAAGCGATTATTGATTGGTTTGCGCAGAAGTTATAGCGTTTACAAGATAGGGGATAGTTTTATAGCATTTTTATTAATAATTTTTTTTTATTAGTAATGGCGGCGATCAACGATTTTTATTGTGACTGCGACATTATGGCGGACACATCGGACATTTTTGACACATTTTTGGGACCATTGTCATATACTATTTAAATGCATTGATTCTGTATAAATGACACTGGCAGTGAAGGGGTTAACCACAAGGGGGCAGTGTAAGGGTTAAGTATGCCTAGGGGTTTTTTACTGTGGGGGGGGCGTGGCTGTCAGCTAGTGAATGCTGATCTCTGCTCCAATCACAGGGAGCAGAGATCGGCGTCACTAGTTGCTAGGCAGAACGGGGAGATGCTGTTTATCTTGGCATCTCCCCGTTCAGCCTTCCCGTGAGACGATCGCGGGCCTGCGGGGACCGCTACCGGACTCACGGGGGTCCCGACCGGCGCGGGAGCGCGCCGCTCCCTGCGCGCTCCCGATGGCACGGACAGGCTAAAGGAGGGACTTATATATACGCCCTCCTGCCTGTACGTGCCATTCTGCCGACGTATATCGTCGTGCGCCGGTCGGCAAGTGGTTAACCATGTAGGTTAAGGAGATATTTCTTGGACCTACAGGTAAGCCTTCATCTAAGCTTACTTGTAGATCAAAGAGGTCTGTAAGGGTTTACAACCACTTTAAGTGCCAGCAATTATTATTATTATTATACACGATTTATATAGCGCCGACAATTTACGCAGCACTTTACAATGTATAGGGGGGACAACACAATTACAGTGCAGTTCAATACAAAAGGTACAGGAGGGCCCGGCTCGTAGAGCTTACATTCTAAAGGGACGGGGTGATGGTACAAAAGGTAATAGCTGCAGAGAATGATTTGATGGGGGTGGCTCGGGGACAATAATTGTTAGGTGTTTGTGGGATAGGCACATTAGTGCCACCTATCAATGCCCACCAGGGGTGCCAATCAGTACCACCTAGCAGTGCTGCCTATCCGTGTCACCTACCAGTGCCGATCAGTGCCCATCACTGCCACCCATAAGTGCCCACCACTGCCACCTATTAGTGCCCTTCAGTGCCACCCATCAGTGCCCACCACTGCCACCTATTAGTGCCCTTTAGTGCCACCCATTAGTGCCCACCACTGCCACCTATTAGTGCCCTTCAGTGCCACCCATCAGTGCCACCTATTAGTGCCCATCAGTGTCACCTTATCAGTGCCCATCAGGGCAGCCTATTGGTGCTCATCAGTGTAGCCTCATCAGCGTACTTCAATGAAGGAGAAAAATTACCTGTTTGCAAAATGTATTAACAAAATATATAAAACGTTTTTTTTTATTTTTTTTTTAATTCAGTCTTTTTAAAAATTTTTTAGAAAAAATAACAAAACGCAGAGGTGATAAAATACACCAAAATAAAGCTTTATTTGTGGGAAAAAAATGTAATTTGGGTACAGTGTAGCATGACCGCGCAATTGTCATTCAAAGTGCGTCAGCGCTGAAAGCTGGAAAATTTGGTCTGGGCAGGAGGGGGGTTTAGGTGCCCGGTAAGCGAGTGGTTAAAGACGGCCCTGACTCTGAGTACCTGGAGGCGCCCCAGTTCTGGTCTACTTCCATGTTCCTCAGGCTGCTGTATACCCGGCACTCCCTTCCCCCACCTTCATGGAATAGAAGATTTGTTTTTTATTTACCAGAGGCCTTATTTTATTACTGGGGTCCAGCGCTGTCCTCCCTTGTGGGACTTTTTTGTTCATCTCATTTCTATGAATTGGGAAGAGAAGCTGACTTGACTATTTTCTTTACCTATTTGGGTTATTGTTTATGCGCCTGGACAATTATTTGTGTTTTATTTTTATTTTTTATAATTAATTAAAAGAGAAGTATGGGATTTGGGTTTTTCTTTAGAATCAGACTTACCTGGGCGGGTGCTGCATCTGTGCCCCGCTGGCTTTAACCCTTTCGGTGCCAGAGCCATTTTTTGGAAGGTTCCCTACTGCGCATGCGCGAGTCGCGCCGCGCAATGAGACTAGTCTGCGCTGTCTGCTGGGACCGTGTGTGTCCCGGCAGACAGCGGGCCGGGACAGGAAGTGATGTAAACTCCCGTGGAAGTCTATGCCCGGAAGTGGGTGCAGATACCTGTCTTAGACAGGTATCTTCACCCCCCCTCCCCCCTGAAAGGTCCCCAGCTACGCGGCGGGCACGCGCGTGCGCCTCCCGCGGCGCGCGCACGCCCCTAGTGGCCAAAAAGCGAGCGCCGTCATATGACGGCGGCCCGCCACAAGAGCTGCACCGTTCCGCCGTCATTTGACAGTGGGCGGTCAGCTACAGGTTAATTAAGGTTGATCCAGGTAATCACCAATTATTTTTTTTCACGTGCTCAGCGTCATATCCAGAGGTTGTCTTTGGGAAATAGACGTATGAGTGCTGCCAGCATTGCTGCAGAGGTTGTAGGGGTCGAGGGTCAGCCTGTCAGTGCTCAGACCATACGCCGCACACTGCATAAAATTGGTCTGCATGGCTGTCGTCCCAGAAGGAAGCCTCTTCTAAAGATGATGCACAAGAAAGCCCACAAACAGTTTTCTGAAGACAAGCAGACTAAGGACATGGATTACTGGAACCATGTCCTGTGGTCTGATGAGACCAAGATAAACGTATTTGGTGTCAGACGGTGTGAAGCGTGTGTGGGGGCAACCAGGTGAGGAGGACAAAGACAAGTGTGTCTTGTCTACAGTCAAGCATGGTGGTGGGAGTGTCATGGTGGTGGGAGTGTCATGGTCTGGGGCTGCATGAGTGCTGCCGGCACTGGGGAGCTACAGATCATTGAGGGAACCATGAATGCCAACATGTACTGTGACATACTGAAGCAGAGCATGATCCCCTCCCTTCAGAGACTGGGCCGCAGGGCAGTATTCCAACATGATAACCACCCCAAACACACCTCCAAGATGACCACTGCCTTGCTAAAGAAGCTGAGGGTAAAGGTGATGGACTGGCCAAGCATGTCTCCAGACCTAAACCCTATTGAGCATCTGTGGGACATCCTCAAACGGAAGGTGGAGGAGCGCAAGGTCTCTAACATCCACCAGCTCCGTGATGTCGTCATGGAGGAGGGGAAGAGGACTCCAGTGCCAACCTGTGAAGCTCTGGTGAACTCCATGCCTAAGAGGGTGCTGGAAAATAATGGTGGCCACACAAAATGTTGACACTTTGGGCCCAATTTGGACATTTTCACTTAGGGGTGTACTCACTTTTGTTGCCAGCGGTTTAGACATTAATGGCTGTGTGTTGAGTTATTTTGATGGGACAGCAAATTTACACTGTTATACAAGCTGTACACTCACTACTTTACATTGTAGACAAGTGTCATTTCTTCAGTGTTGTCACATGAAAAGATAGAAGAAAAGATTTACAAAAATGTGAGGGGTGTACTTACTTTTGTGAGATATTGTATATCCACTACGAGGGAGGAACCAGAAGCCTTGCTGTAGTGAGAGAGGTATAAAGGATCCTGTCCTGGACAGAACTCCATGTTCCAGCCATGTCTGCCATTTACATTTTAGGTGTAGACAAATGGCAGGCCGACTGCCTCAGCTGGCAGCTTCTGGAATGGGGGGAATGGTCCCGACACCCACAAGTGTTCCTGGACGTGTGTCACCAGCAGTGATGTAAGTAACTGAGTTAAAATAAACGCAGTTACTTTAGAGGGTAACGAGTAATCTAACTGATTACTTTTCCCTTCATGGTAACGCAGTTCCCATTACTTGGGTGGCATTACCACAATTACATCTACCGTCACTAGATGGCAGTAGTGTAATTCCGGTGTCCGCTGAAAAAGTTCCCCCACCGGATAAGGACCCTCTGTACTGCGCAGGCGCAGCTCTTGCGCTTGCGCAGTACGAAGGACTACGGAGCTTATGAAAATTGCCAAGCTCTGAGTGAACTCTACACCGTGCAGGCGCAGTTAACATGTAATTGTACGAGGCGATGCCGCACGCTCCCGATGCTCATGCTACACTGCAAGGGGCGTCTATCGTGTAAGTAAGGGGCGGGTCTAGTATTACTGTAACCAAGGGGCGCATTTATTATTATTGTTATATATCGAGCTCTGCCCATTAATTTAACATTCGCCCTCTTCTGTAGCCATCTGCCCCTTACACGATATAATAATAGACCCGCCCCTTACACGATATAATAATAATAGACCGCCCCTTACACGATATAATAATAATAGACCCGCCCCTTGCTTACACGCTATAACAGATCTGCCCCTTGGTTCGAGTAATAATAGACCCGCCCCTTGGTTACACGATATATAACAATAATAATAAATGTGCCCCTTGGTTACAGTAATACTAGACCCGCCCCTTAGTTACACGTATAGAATATTAAAAAAAAAAGTCAGTTACTTTGCTGAGTAACTGATTACTTTTCCAATGTAGTAACTGAGTTACTAACGCAATTACTTTTTGGGAGAAGTAATTAATAACTTAAAGGGGGATTCCACCCTAAAGTGGAACTTCCGCTTTTCGGAAACCCTCCCCCCCTCCGGTGTCACATTTGGCACCTTTCAGGGGGGAGGGGGGTGCAGATACCTGTCTAAGACAGGTATCTGCACCCACTTCCGGGCATAAACTTCCACGGGAGTTTACGTCACTTCCTGTCCCGGCGCGCTGTCTGCCGGGACACACACGGGTCCCAGCAGACAGCGCAGACTAGTCTCATTGCGCGCCGCGACTCGTGCATGCGCAGTAGGGAACGGGGAAGTGAAGCCGCAAGCTTTACTTCCTGATTCCCTCACGAGAATGGCGCCGGCAGCAGCAGAGAGCCGAGCGATTGATCGGCCTCTACTGCCGACATCGCTGGACCCTGGGACAGGTAAGTGTCCATTTATTAAAAGTCAGCAGCTGCAGTATTTGTAGCTACTGGCTTTTAAAAAAAATTTTTTGCAGATACAATCCCTCTTTAACTACTGTATTTATCGGCGTATAACACGCACCCCAAGTTTAGGAGGGCATTTTAAGGAAAAAAATTTTAGGAGAGAAGTTTAGGGAAAAAAAAAACTTACATTTAAGTGTCATTTGCAACCTTGTCCAGCGTCATTTGCAACCTTGCCCAGCGTCATTTGCAACCTTGCCCAGCGTCATTTGCAACCTTGTCCAGCGTCATTTGCAGCCTTGCCCAGCGTCATTTGCAGCCTTGCCCAGTGTCATTGCAGCCTTGCCCAGCGTCATTTGCAGCTTGCCCAGCGTCATTTGCAGCTTGCCCAGCGTCATTTGCAGCTTGCCCAGCGTCATTTGCAGCTTGCCAGCGTCATTTTGCAGCTTGCCCAGCGTCATTTGCAACCTTGCCCAGCGTCATTTGCAACCTTGCCAGCGTCATTTGCAACCTTGCCCAGCGTCATTTGCAGCCTTGCCCAGTGTCATTGCAGCCTTGCCCAGTGTCATTGCAGCCTTGCCCAGTGTCATTTGCAGCCTTGCCCAGTGTCATTTGCAGCCTTGCCCAGTGTCATTTGCAGCCTTGCCCAGTGTCATTGCAGCTTGCCCCGCGTCATTGCAGCCTTGCCCAGCGTCATTTGCAGCCTTGCCCAGTGTCATTGCAGCCTTGCCAGCGTCATTTGCAGCCTTGCCAGTGTCATTGCAGCTTGCCCAGTGTCATTTGCAGCCTTGCCCAGTGTCATTGCAGCTTGCCCAGTGTCATTGCAGCCTTGCCCAGCGTCATTTGCAGCCTTGCCCAGTGTCATTGCAGCCTTGCCCAGTGTCATTGCAGCCTTGCCCAGTGTCATTGCAGCCTTGCCCAGTGTCATTGCAGCCTTGCCAGCGTCATTTGCAGCCTTGCCCAGCGTCATTTGCAGCCTTGCCCAGCATAATTTGCAGCTTGCCCAGTGTCATTTGCAGCCTTGCCCAGTGTCATTTGCAGCCTTGCCCAGTGTCATTTGCAGCCTTGCCCAGTGTCATTGCAGCTTGCCCAGTGTCATTGCAGCCTTGCCCAGCGTCATTTGCAGCCTTGCCCAGTGTCATTGCAGCCTTGCCCAGCGTCATTTGCAGCCTTGCCCAGTGTCATTGCAGCTTGCCCAGTGTCATTTGCAGCCTTGCCCAGTGTCATTGCAGCTTGCCCAGTGTCATTGCAGCCTTGCCAGCGTCATTTGCAGCCTTGCCCAGTGTCATTGCAGCCTTGCCCAGTGTCATTGCAGCCTTGCCCAGTGTCATTGCAGCCTTGCCCAGTGTCATTGCAGCCTTGCCCAGCGTCATTTGCAGCCTTGCCCAGCGTCATTTGCAGCCTTGCCCAGCGTAATTTGTAGCTTGCCCAGCGTCATTTGCAGTTTGCCAGCGTCATTTGCAGCCTTGCCGACGTTTAAATTTCCCGGCGCGAGACGAACCGCGCATGCGCCGCCGAAAAAGACCGAACCACGGCCGAAAAAGGCTGAAGCGCGGTCGAAAAAGACCGAGCCGACTGTTCGGCTCCACTCGGAGCCACTGCTGTTTCGGGAGCGAGCGCAGGGAGGCGGGACCACGAGCGGAGCTGAACAGTCAGCTCGGTCTTTTTCGGCCGCGGTCGCTATTTTTCGGCGCCGCAACCGATTTTTGTCATTTTTTTTGGGGGGGGTATCGGCGTATAACACGCACCCACGACTTTCCCCCGATATTAAGGGGGAAAAAGTGCGTGTTATACGCCGATAAATACGGTTACTTTTTTAAAGTAAGATGACCAACCCTGGTCACCAGTGGAGGATGGAAGATCTGGACCTCCTGGCTTCCAGATTCAGCAACAAGCTGGCCATGTTTGTCTCCGGATGAAGAGACCCTCTGGTGGCCGTGGTGGTGGATTCTCTGGGGCCTCCATGGAACCAGTACAACAAAAGCCTGTAAGGAGAGTCTCGGTGGACGGGTGACCCCAGTCATAGTGAAATGTTGTTTAGCACAGGACTCCATACACATTGTGAACAGATCGTGACACGGAACTGAATACATTTATTCTTTTCTTATGTAACTAGAAATCTCATATCTAACCCTCTTCCCGTTCAGGATCAGACTGCACACAGGGCACATACAAGGTGTTCCTTTAATTCATAATTCAATAGGACGGGACCCAGGAGGGAGCAGTCAGGCAGATGTTATCACTTTGCATGGCTGGCCGCACACAGGAAGATGTGTCCCCGATCACCGCAAGGAGACATCTGTCTGTACACTGCAGCACCGCACAACGCTGCTTCTTCTCATGGGACCTGCCCAGTGGACTGGAGCAACATTAACACCTTCCTTTCCTCTTCTCTGTCATCAGGACAAACCGAGACTTTCAAAAATCTGGATTAAAAATGTTCTGTAATATTCCTTCCTGGGCCGATCCTCACCTGAGTGTCACGTTTGGGCTGTTGGCTTAGGGCATGGGTGCTCAACCTGTGGCCCGCCAGTTGTTGCAGAACTAAAAGTCCTATAAGGGATTGCAAAGCTGACAGTTACATAGTAGGTGAGGCTGAAAAAAGACACAAGTCCAACCTATGTGTGCAGGGGAGGGCTGGCAGCCTTAGGCCCGGGGGGGGAAGTCCAGTCAAGTGGCCCTTTGGACCACCGAATCAGCTCACCATCCATGCCCAGCTGTTTTTTCAATGCAGCCTCACCAGTGCCCCTCAATGCAGCCTGATCAGTGCCCTTCAATGTCGCCTCATCAGTGCCCATCAATGCAGCCTCACCAGTGTTCATCCAATGCAGCCTGATCACTGGGGCAGGGTAAATGGGGTGTATGGGGGGGGGGGGGGGTGGGTGGGGGTCAGCTGGTGGTGTCAGGGTCTCCTACCTGGCAGCTCAGGTTGCATGCCACGGCCAGCGCAAGCCAGCACCCAGCCCCACAGCCCGAGCCAGTCACGGGCACCCTGCCTACAAGACTCTGGTCTCTGGGGGTTGTAGTTTCCTCTGCGCTGCTTGGGAGCTTGAATGTGGACTACAACTCCTGGAATGCAACAGTGGCCGACCGCTGCAGCCGTAAAAATAGCAGCGGGCGCCGGCCGTTTTCAAACGTAAGTTAGGGCGGCCTGGGGGGCAATTGCCACTCTGCCCCCCAGCCCAGCCCTCCCCTGTATGTGTGTGATTATATGTCACTATAATGCCGCGTACACACGGTCGGAATTCTCGTCGGGAAAAGCTCTGATGGTTTTCCCGTCGGAATTCCGACGGAATTCCGCTCAAGCTGTGTTGCCTACACACGGTCACACCAAATTCCGACAATCAGTAACACAGCGGCATACAACACGTTCGACAGCACTATAAAAGGGAAGTTTAATGCTTCTGAGCATGCGTCGAATTGTTTCCGAGCATGCGTCGGAATTTTGCGTGTCGGAATTGCATACACACGATCGGAAAATCCGATAGAAAGGTCTTCCGTCGGAAAAATTGAGAACAGGTCCTCAATCCAAAGTCCGTCGGAAATATCGACAGAAAAAGACCGATAGGCATACACACGGTCGGAAAATCCGATGAAAAGCTCCCATCGGACTGTTTCCATCGGAAATTCCGACCGTGTGTACGCAGCATTACATTGTATATCCCTGTATGTTGCGGTCGTTCAGGTGCTTATCTAATAGTTTTTTTAAACTATCGATGCCCCCCGCTGAGACCACGCCTGTGGAAGGGAATTCCACATCCTTTTGCCACTCTTATGCCGCGTACACACGATCGGAATTTCGGCCAGCAAAAGACCGATGAGAGCTTTTCATCGGAAAATGCGACCGTGCGTAGGCTCCATCGGAAATTTTGCTGGCCAGCAAAATTTGAGAGCATGTTCTTTATTTTTCAGACGGAAAAGGTTATTATCGGAAATTCCGATCGTCTGTAGCAATTCCGACACGCAAAATTCCAACGCATATTCGGAAACAATTGGACGCATGCTTGGAAGCATTGAACTTCATTTTCTCGGCTTGTTGTAGTGTTGTACGTCACCGCGTTCTTGACGGTCGGAATTTGGTGTGACCGTGTGTAGGCAAGACAGTTTGAGCGGAATTCCATCGGGGAAAACCATCAGAGCTTTTTCCGACGAGAATTCCGATCGTGTGTACGCAGAATTACAGTAAAGAACCCTCTACGTAGTTTATGGTTAAACCTCTTTTCTTCTAATTTTAATCAGTGGCCACGAGTCTTGTTAAACTCCCTTCCTTGAAAATGTTTTCTCCCTATTGTGGAGTCACCAGTACTGTATTTGTATATTAAATCATATCCCCTCTCAAGTGTCTCTTCTCCAGTGCTGGCAGCACTCATATATCTATTTCCCAAAGACAACCTCTGGATATGACGCTGAGCACGTGACCTCAACTTCTTTGGTGGACCATGGCGAGGCCTGTTCTGAGAGGAACCTGTCCTGTTATACCGCTGTATGGTCTTGGCCACCGTGCTGCAGCTCAGTTTCAGAGTCTTGGCAATCTTCTTATAGCCTCGGCCATCTTTATGTAGAGCAACAATTCTTCTTTTCAGATCCTCAGAGAGTTCTTTGCCATGAAGTGCCATGATGAACTTCCAGTGACCAGTATGAGAGAGTGAGAGCGATAACACCAAACTTAACACACCTGCTCCCATTCACACCTGAGACCTTGTAACACTAATGAGTCACATGACACCAGGGGAGGGAAAATGGCTAATTGGGCCCAATTTGGACATTTTCACTTAGGGGGTGTACTCACTTTTGTTGCCAGCGGTTTAGACATTAATGGCCGTGTGTTGAGTTATTTTGAGGGGACAGCAAATTTACACTGTTATACAAGCTGTACACTCACTACTTTACATTGTAGACAAGTGTCATTTCTTCAGTGTTGTCACATGAAAAGATAGAAGAAAAGATTTACAAAAATGTGAGGGGTGTACTTACTTTTGTGAGATACTGTGTATATATGTGTGTGTGTATATGTGTTATATATATATATATATATATATATATATATATATATATATATATATATATATATATATATATATAATATAATGTTTGGGGGTTCTGAGTAATTTTCTAGCAAAAAATACAAATTGTTTTTACTTGTAAAAAAAAAAAAATAGTGCCAGAAAAGTCCTGGAGCTGAAGTGATTAGAATCTTCCCATCCAGTCACCAGTTATAGACATTCCACCTCCATCCATTCTCACTGATGTCTTCTTCTTCTACAGGAGCTCCAAGTACAAAGACCTGTTTGCGGTGGGCCACGGATCCTGTAAGTGTCTCCTCTGTCAGTAAGATTAATGAATGGCGGGATGGTGGAGGTGATGGTGATGGTGGAGGTGATGGTGGAGGTGATGGCGATGGTGGAGGTGATGGCGATGGTGGAGGTGATGGTGGAGGTGGTGGTGGAGGTGGTGGTGGAGGTGATGGTGGAGGTGGTGGTGGAGGTGATGGTGGAGGTGATGGCGATGGTGGAGGTGATGGTGATGGTGGAGGTGATGGTGGAGGCGATGGTGGAGGTGATGGGGGGGCACGTTGCTGTCACAGAGACATTTGGGGGGGATTATTAAAAGTGTATGTTACCCCAAAAGTTATATATATATATATATATATATATATATATAGTTCTATGTAAATCTAGCCTGTGATATTCAATATTTTCTGTTGGTGCAAATTGCCGGTGATCCTGCCAATCCCTCTTGGTTATGGTATTAATCTGACCATGCCAGGCATGGAAGCATATTCATGGTGGTGTGGTCATTTTGCATCTCTGGGGGGACTGGTCTGTGTCTCCCGTAGTCAGTTACCCCCTGTTGCCTTATGAGTGAAACGGGTAACACCCCCGCCAACCCTGCTATGCCCTGTACTATCTGTGTACTGAACACTATACAGATTTCTGACGTCCTGTACACCGGTGGTCACACAGCCAGCTCTCCCGCCCCCCAGCTGTTTAGAAATCGGTAGGCAAGGAGTACCTAGGGATGCCAGTCGGTCCTATAGCTGCCCCTATCACACTAGGGGGTTTCCTGGTCTCCAAGGAGCGACCACAATCAGAACGCAGAGAAAGGTGTTTAGAGGCATTTTAATACATTTGGGGAACATTCTTTGCTGATTTGCAGCTATTTATACATTAACCTCTTGCCGACCGCACTATAACTGAATGACGGCAAAAAGCAGGGTCGCACATTTCCTGCAGGGCTTCTATTGTCATCCTCCCAGAGCCCCAGTGCCCATGGGGTGCGCATCGGGAGTGTTCTGTGATCGTGCTAAAGGGCCAATCACGGCGGCCCTTTACCATGTGATCAGCTGTGTCCAATCACAGCACATCACAGGTAAACAAATGCTGGTTATCAGCATTTCCTTTCCCCAGCCCTGTCACTGCGCAAGGAAAAAAGAACCGATAATCAGGTTTCCTGTGACTGGGCACATTTACTATCAGTGCCCATCAGTCCAGCCTCATCAGAGCCTATCAGTGCCCATCACTGGTGTTTATCAGTGCCCATCACTGGTGTTTATCAGTGCCCATCACTGGTGTCTATCAGTGCCCATCAGTGAAGTCTATTAGTGCCCATCCGTGCAACCTTTCAGTGCCCATCGGTGCAACCTATCAGTGCCAATTAGTGCAGCATATCAGTGCCTATTAGTGCCCATTAGTGCAGCCCATCAGTGCAGCCTATCAGTGCCCATTAGTGCAGCCTATCAGTGCCCATTAGTGCAGCCCATCAGTGCAGCCTATCAGTGCAGCCTATCAGTACCCATCAGTGCAGTCTATCAGTGCAGCCTATCAGTACCCATCAGTGCAGTCTATCAGTGCAGTCTATCAGTGCCCATCAGTGCAGTCTATCAGTGCCCATCAGTGCAGTCTATCAGTGTCCATCAGTGCAGTCTATCAGTGTCCATCAGTGCAGCCTTTCAGTGCAACCCATTGGTGCAGCCTTTCAGTGCCCATTAGTGCAGCCTATTAGTGCCCATTAATGCAGCCTATCAGTGCCCATCAGTGCAGTCTATCAGTGCCCATCAGTGCAGTCTATCAGTGCCCATCAGTGCAGTCTATCAGTGCCCATCAGTGCAACATATTAGTGTCCATCAGTGCAGTATATCAGTGCCCATCAGTGCAACCCATTGGTGCAGCATATCAGTGCCCATTAGTGCAGCCTATCAGTGCCCATCAGTGAAGAATAAAAATTACTTATTTGCTAAATTTTATAACAGAAACAAAGAAAAAGTTTTTTTTTTTTTTTGTTTGTTTAGCAAAAACTAAAAACCCCAGTGGTGATTAAATACTACCGAAAAGAAAAATCTTGTCATTCAAAGTGTGAGAGCGCTGAAAGCTGAAAATTGGCCTGGGCAGGAAGGGGGTGAAAGCGCCCGGTAGGCAAAGTGGTTGTAAAGCATGCCAAATGAACAAAGCTTATCCTTTTTAATAGTGTGTCCATAGCACCTAGAGTGGACTCTAACTGCTCTCTCCTTCCTCTGCTATCTGCATGAGTCCCTTCCCAAAGTTTATCTAGACACCAGAAAAACCATGAGATCGTCCCGCTGCCCCTTCAGCACACAAACTGTGATTGACAGTCTCGTGCGTGTTTCCCAATGAGACTGTGTAGAGTGAGTTGTGTCCATTGCCTCCACTCAGGTCTCATATTACACTCAGCTGTGTGCTGTGTGTGTGACATCAAATCCCCAATGCAATACTCCCAACGCACACGTTCCTGCACAAACGGCTGTATCTTAGATTGGGTGCTGAAATGACCAACAGCTGGAACCGACTGCAATCATGAGAAGGAAGTGTCACCAACACACCAAGATGTCCAAAATCAGGGTCAAAAACTTGCGCATAGTATCAAAAAAATAAATAGAAGCGACGTTTCGGAGCCACGCAGGACCCCTGGTCACATGCCCGATGAAGCTCCGAAACATCGCTTCTATTTACACTCCCTTCTCATGACATCAAATCCCGACCTCCTGCGAGCTGAGAAATACCCTTTTGTTCTGTGTACTTTGAATGGCTGTAGAGGAGAGAGAGGGCTCAAACAAATGGCAACTGCCCCAACCTATAACTGGCCTCAACAGCAAGACGCACATGGAAGGGCGACGCATGTCAAACAACAAAGAAAAATTCCCAGTATCACCTACCAACCAGCCTGCAACAAACCGCAGTGTCCTGTTTAACCACTTTACGACCGGCGCACGCAGATATACGTCGGCAGAATGGCACGGACAGGTAAATGGGCGTACAGGTACGTCCCTTTTGAATTTGCCGCTGTGCCATTCTTGTGTGCGCCTCCGGCGGCGCGCGCATGCCCGTGGCGAGCTCCGTGAGTCGGGTCGTGGGTCCCGTGGACTCGATCGCCGCGGGGATACTCGCGATCGTCTCACGGAGAGTCAGAACGGGGAGATGCTAAAGTAAACAAGCATCTCCCCGTTCTGCCTAGTGACACTGTCACTGATCAGCTCTCCCTGTAATTGGGAGAGCTGATCAGTGTAGTGTTACACACAGCCCCTCCCCCTGACAGTTAACCCCTTCACTGCCAGTGTCATTTTTACAGTAATCGGTGCAATTTAATCGCAGCGATCGCTGTAAAAATTACAATGGTTCCAAAAATGTGTCAAAAATGTCCGATGTGTCCGACATAATGT
>CM053026.1:763402126-763531555 GCA_028564925.1 Lithobates sylvaticus | reverse complement strand
ACGGGGCAAAAAAATTATGTTAGTAGGCTATTAGTAGGCACGATTATGGGCACAGTGAGGCGGCATTGATGGGCACAGTGAGGCGGCATTGATGGGCACAGTGAGGCTGCGCTTATGGGCACAGTGAGGCTGCGATTATGGGCACAGTGAGGCGGCAGTTGATGGGCACACTGAGGCTGCGATTATGAGCACATTGAGGCGGCATTGATGGGCACAGTGAGGCTGTGATTATGGGCACAGTGAGGCGGCATTGATGGGCACAGTGAGGCTGCGATTATGGGCACAGTGAGGCGGCATTGATGGGCACAGTGAGGCTGCGATTATGAGCACATTGAGGCGGCATTGATGGGCACAGTTGTAGACTGCATTTGATGGGCACTGGTGAGGCTGCATTGATCTCTTGTATCATGTCTGCAGTCTCTGACCATCTTTAGTATGATGTCCTCAGTCTCTAACCATCTCTTGTCTTATATCATGTCTGCAGTCTCTTAGCAATGGTATTGGTAATATGCAGCAGGAAGGGGGTTAATGCATGACTTCTGCTTGTTTATTGGTTGCTAGAGATTACTGTAGATCAACACTGCTAACTGATTGATTGCTCGAGGTTACTGAACATCTATACCACTCACTAATTGGTTGTTAGAGGTTACTGCACATTATTACTGCTCACTGATTGGTTGCAAGAGGTTATAGCACATCATCTCCTCACTGCCTGCCTGCGTATTCACATTTACCAAAAATCAGGGTGCTGTGGCACCATGTTGTTTTGAAGATGGGTTCCACCTCCAATTTGCTTACTTTTGCAGAACAGGCTGATTTTCGGCTTAACTAGCTGAGATCCGCGCTATAGCCAAATGACGGCTACAGCGCGGATCTGATGTGCCGGGACGACGTCTATTGACGCCGCCCCGGCAACGAGCTGCCTGCTCGCCCCCTGAAGGGCGCGCGCGGCACGCTCTGTGATCCGCGAGTCTGTGAGACTCGCTGGATCACAGATCCGAGTAAGGGGTCGATCCCGACCCCTTACCACGTGATCAGCTGTCAGCCAATGACAGCTGATCATGTGATGGTAACCGAGCCGGTAATCGGCTTTTTTTCCTGCTCGCGCTGACAGCGCGAGGAGAAAAAAAAAAAAAGCCGATCACCGGCGGCAGTGAGAGGGACATCAGTCCCTCTCACTGCAATATGCCCAGGGTCCATGGTGCCCTCCTTTTCTAATAAAAGCGCCCCCAGTGCCATCTGTCAGTGCCCCCACTGCCATCTGTTAGTGCCCCCAGTGCCATCTATCAGTGCCCCCAGTGCCATCTGTCAGTGCCCCCAGTGCCATATGCCAGTGCCCACAGTGCCATATGTCAGTGCCCACAGTGCCAATGCTGCACATCAGTGTCACCTACCAGTGCTCATTAGTGTCCCCTACCAGTGCTCATCAGTGTCCCCTACCAGTGCCAGTGCCACCTATCAGTGCCCATCAGTGCCACCTATCAGTGCCCATCAGTGCCATCTATCAGTGCCACCTATCAGTGCCCATCAGTGCCATCTATCAGTGCCATCCATCAGTGCCCATCCGTGCCACCCATCCGTGCCACCCATCCGTTCCCATCAGTGCCATCTTTGCTGTGCCCATCAGTACCGACTTATCTGTCCCCACCAGTGCAGCCTATCAGTGCCCACCAGTGCAGCCTATCAGTGCCCACCAGTGCAGCCTATCAGTGCCCACCAGTGCCGCCTCATCAGCGCATATCAATGAAGCAGAAAAATTACCTGGTTGCAAAATTTTATAACAAACTATTAAACATGATTTTATTTTATTTTTACATTTTCCATTTTTTTTTTTATTTGTTTAGCAAAAAATAAAAACCCCAGCTGTGATTAAATACCACCAAAAGAAAGCTCTATTTGTGGGGAAAAAATTGTAAAAATGTCATTTGGGTACAGCGTTGTATGACCGCGCAATTGTCATTCAAAGTGCGTCAGCGCCGAAAGCTGGAAATTGGTCTGGGCAAAGTAATCAGGTGGTTAATGACCACAGTTGTAGGCAGGACTTTCAAGCATGCTCCTTTACCTCCCCAATTGGCAGCATTCAGCAGAAGTAATGGTGGATGTGACCTCAGGGGGACATGATATACATATGAATGCTGCCTCTATTTATTTACATATCCAGAAACATGTAAGGAATAAATCAATATGTGGTGTTGCGCTCCCAAGAAGTGTATTAAACAATTGAACTAAAATATCAATTGTACACAGCATAAATAAAGGTCGAAAAATTGACAGAATAAATAAATAACGTAAAATAAAGAATATAAAATATATAAAAAGTGTAATCTACTGTGACTGATGTGCATAAAATTTGCTAAAATCAGATAAAGGTTTAGTAGAAAGTGATAAAATGTGCCAAATATGCTAGAAAATCGCATAAAATGTGCAAAATATGCTAGAAAATCGCATAAAACACTAAGCAGTGTTCAAGTTAGAGTGAACAAGGTGAGGAAAAAAAATATAGATATCTATGACAACTGAAATTAAATGAGATTGCAAAGATAAAATTTCACAAACGCATGTTAAATTCATAAACGCATAACGAATTTAACATGCGTTTGTGAAATTTTATCTTTGCAATCTCATTTAATTTCAGTTGTCATAGATATCTATATTTTTTTTCCTCACCTTGTTCACTCTAACTTGAACACTGCTTAGTGTTTTATGCGATTTTCTAGCATATTTTGCACATTTTATGCGATTTTCTAGCATATTTTGCACATTTTATGCGATTTTCTAGCATATTTTGCACATTTTATCACTTTCTACTAAACCTTTATCTGATTTTAGCAAATTTTATGCACATCAGTCACAGTAGATTACACTTTTTATATATTTTATATTCTTTATTTTACGTTATTTATTTATTGTGTCAATTTTTCGACCTTTATTTATGCTGTGTACAATTGCTATTTTAGTTCAATTGTTTAATACACTTCTTGGGAGCGCAACACCACATATTGATTTATTCCTTACATGTTTCTGGGTACTGTTTGACCTTTTCGGTGTTGCTGCAAACCATTGCTTTATAGTAATTGTCCATCCCCATAGTAGCGCAGAAATACCAATACCTTTATTTACATATCAATGCCGCAGTCCACGACTATTTACATATTAATGCCGCCACTATTTACATATCAATGCAGGTTATTTACATGTAAACACAGGGTCTGCGGGTGAGTCATCTGCACATGGCAATAAGGCAGAGCTGGGCAGCAGCAGAGGTTTACACTGAGATATCGAGACACAGCACGGGACTAAAACTTTAAGGGATAAGGGAATTTTCAAAATGGGATAGTTGGCAAGTATGAGGCAGCTGCTTTGGGCCCCACTACAATGATGAGGCCCAGGGCAGCTGCCCCTTTTGCCCTGCCTTAAAAACGGTCCTGACTGGAGTGCACGTAGACATGAAGCGACTGCAAAAAGGCTATGTGAGATCCACCAAAATACAACAATGGATGAAACAAAGGACTTTATTTGTAAAAAAAAAAAATCATGACAGTTATTTATATTTCTTTCCAAATTTCATTCAATTAGAGTTCTCATTTACTAAAATGTCTCTTATTGGCCTAATAAATCTCCCCTTAAGCCCATCCACCTCCATGAAGTTTTAGAGGGGCCCAACTCATATCGTATCATTTACAGTGTAAATCACCTGCATTCCTTGAAGGAATTGGGGCTTCTTCCCACCAACCACCAATCTCAGGGAAAGTCTTCCTACTGACCACCAATGTAAGGAACATTCTTCCCACTGATCACCAATGTAAGGAACATTCTTCTCACTGATCACCAATGTAAGGAACATTCTTCCCACTGATCACCAATGTAAGGAACATTCTTCTCACTGATCACCAATGTAAGGGACATTCTTCTCACTGATCACCAATGTAAGGAACATTCTTCCCACTGACCACCAATGTAAGGATCATTCTTCCCACTGATCACCAATGTAAGGAACATTCTTCCCACTGACCACCAATGTAAGGGACATTCTTCTCACTGATCACCAATGTAAGGAACATTCTTCCCACTGATCACCAATGTAAGGAACATTCTTCCCACTGATCACCAATGTAAGGAACATTCTTCTCACTTATCACCAATGTAAGGAACATTCTTCTCACTGATCACCAATGTAAGGAAAATTCTTCTCACTGATCACCAATGTAAGGAAAATTCTTCCCACTGATCACCAATGTAAGGAACATTCTTCTCACTGATCACCAATGTAAGGAACATTCTTCTCACTGATCACCAATGTAAGGAGCATTCTTCTCTCTGATCACCAATGTAAGGAACATTCTTCTCTCTGATCACCAATGTAAGGACCATTCTTCTCACTGATCACCAATGTAAGGAACATTCTTCTCACTGATCACCAATGTAAGGAACATTCTTCCCACTGATCACCAATGTAAGGATCATTCTTCCCACTGATCACCAATGTAAGGAACATTCTTCTCACTGATCACCAATGTAAGGAACATTCTTCCCACTGATCACCAATGTAAGGGACATTCTTCTCACTGATCACCAATGTAAGGAACATTCTTCTCACTCATCACCAATGTAGAGGGACATTCTTCTCACTGATCACCAATGTAAGGAACATTCTTCCCACTCATCACCAATGTAGAGGGACCTGTTGACTGATTGTTTCTTCTACAGATCATTTTTGGTTCCCCTCCATTTGATTGATTCTCATATCTACGACTTCCTCTCACCCTGATGATCCCCTGAGAACGTTATTTCTAGGCTTCCTCCATGTCGAGAAAAGCTGACCCAATCCACCTTGTAGGATCCAATAGAATCCAGGAGAGGCTTATCCTCTGATCTCAGCAGTTCCTGAGCAGAGAAGCTGATTCCATCGAACGATGGCCGGCATAGAGCAGTGTGTAGAACGTCACCTAACATACAGCTATTAGGTGAATGTTACTGGTAAATCAATCAATATATAGCCATTGATCGCCCATTGTAGTCTCCTCTAGTGATCCATCCCCCCCCCCCCCTCCCCAGGTCTATGGTGGCGTGGAAACCTCATCCCCACTATACACCGCTCGGTGAGCGCCCTCTGCTCTGCGAAATCCTTTTAGAGCTGATCTATAATGTATGACTCTTATATAATGTATCACCTGAAAGCTTTTCCCTGCCATTAAGTGGCGGGATAGGTAATAAATATTTCCTCAGCCATCCCCCCGAGACCGATCACCGCCAGGTAACCTCAATACAAGGGGGGCAGGGGGAATAAGGAAAGGTTAGAGCTGGTACAGCGGAATATAAAAGACAAAAATACACCATTAAATGTATAAATATAAGTAAGTGAGCTCAGACTGGGAGAGGCGGGGGCAGCACAAGGAGCCAATTGGTTGGGGTAGGAGCATGGAGAGAGCAGAGAGATGAGCTCATCGGTCTTCTGCTTCTCATTTCACTGTCCAGTCACAGGGATGGGGCGGGAGAGATCGGGTCTCCTCCTCTACTCCTCCTCCTCTACTACGCAAGGCAGAGCTGTGTAAATCTCAGGACTGGATGGACAGAAATACTCCTATTACAGGCGTAGCGCACTACTCCCCTTGGGAGCTGCAATGTTGTTCCTTACCTTTTTGTCAGTTGGCCCCGTTTCTTCCTGTCCCATGCAATTTCACACACCAGACGACTTTAACCGCTTCCTGACCGCCTCACGCAGATATACTGCGGCAGAATGGCACGGCCAGGCAAAATCACGTACCTGTACGTGGCCCTTTAATTGCCTGCCCGTGGGTCGCGCGCGCGCCGGTCAGGAGCTCCGTGACCCCGGCCGCTGGACCAGCAGACCCGATCGGCGCTGTTGTCCCGCGATCGGGTCACAGAGCTGAAGAACGGGGAGAGGTCTGTGTAAACAAACCTCTCCCCGCGCTTCCTACACTGGATGTCACTGATCGGCTGTTCCCTGTCATCGGGAAAGCCGATCAATGACGTCAAACGTCAGCCCCGCCCCCTAATGTAAAAAAAACACAACACGTCACAGCCCATAACCCCTCCCCTCCCCCTAGTGGTTAACTCTTTCACTGCCAGTGTCATTTACACAGGAATCAGTGCATTTAAATAGCATTGATTGCTGTATACATGACAATGGTCCAAAAAAATGTGTCAAAAATGTCCGATGTGTCCGCCATAATGTCGCAGTCACAATAAAAATCGCTGATCGCCGCCATTACTAGTAAAAAAAAAATATTAATAAAAATGCTATAAAACTATCCCCTATTTTGTAAACGCTATAACTTTTGCGCAAACCAATAATCAATAATCGCTAATTGCGTTTTTTTTTTTTTACCAAAAATATGTAGAAGAATACGTATCGGCCTAAACTGAGGGAAAAAAATGTTTTTTTATATATTTTTTTGGGATATTTATTATAGCAAAAAGCAAAAAATATTGCATTGTTTTCAAAATTGTCGCTCTATTTTTGTTTATAGCACAAAAAATAAAAACCGCAGGGGCGATCAAATACCACCAAAAGAGAGCTCTATTTGTGGGAAAAAAAGGACGCCAATTTTGTTTGGGATCCACGTCGTACGACCGCGCAATTGTCAGTTAAAGCGACGCAGTGCCGAATCGCAAAAAGGGGCCTGGTCCTTTGGCTGCCAATTGGTCCGGGGCTGAAGTGGTTAAGGTTGATAATGCTTTATTCTGGGGTAAATCAATAGATAATGTAGTAGATGATATGAGATGCCCCGTTATCTTACCATGTTAGCAAGTTACAACGCACTCCCGACGCACGCTCTCAACTTATGCGCGGTTAGAACTTAACACTTCCATTATGGACCGACCAGCACCACTTTGCTAGACAGCAAACAAATAAAAATACTCTGGTTAACCCCTTCATTTACAGAAAGTAAAACAAATCCTAAAATAAAAACTAAAAAAATATATATAAATAAAAATAATAGAAATAAATAATAATAGAAAAAATAATAATAAAAAAAAACACTCTGGTTAATCTCTTCATTAACAGAAAGTAAAACAAATCCTAAAATATATATATATATTACTAATAAAAATAAATAATAATAGCAATACAATAATAATAAAAAGAAATAATAACCAAAATAATCCTAAAAAAAATTCTACCGCCTGAACCCAGTTTGGCACCCTTGTCATGTGTTAGTGAAACTACGTATAATCACAGCTACTTAGTGTATCCAGGCAAATTATACTGCATTTTGTTCAGGATAAATTGGACCTTCCATTGGTGCCAAATGGTATATTATTTTTAATCAGAGGAAAACAAGCCCAAAAATGGAAAAAAAATATATTTTGTAGTTTATTGCTTATTATAGCGTTTTATAGTATATTTTATAGTTCTGATCTCTGGTTGTCAAAGAATTCAGCCCGTGTTATGTTTATAAAGGACACTAAAAAATGCGGAATGGGCCCCCAACACGCTTTACAGCTAGACAGCAAAAAAAAAAACACTCTGGCTAACCTCTTCATTAACAGAAAGTAAAATAAATAATAATAATAACAATATAATAATAATAAAAGTAAATAATAACCAAAGTAATCCTAAAAAAAAAATTCTAATGCCTGAACCCAGTTTGGTACCCTTGTCATGTGTTAGTAAAACTACGTATAATGACAGCTACTTAGTGTATCCAGGCGAATTATACCGCATTTTGTTCAGGATAAATTGGACCTTCCTAGGGGAATTGGAGAATGTGGGGGAATGGGAGGTTCACATCATGGATCTGCAGCAACTGCGTGATGATATCATGTCACTATGGAGCAAAATCTCTGAGGAACTTTTCCAACACCTTGTTGTATTTATGCCACGAAGAATGAAGGCAAAAGGGGGTCCAACTCGGTACTAGCAAGGTGTACCTATTAACGTGGCTGGTGAGTGTATATGTAACCTAGGGATGAGCCGAACACCCCCGGGTTCGGTTCGAACCAGAACCTTCGAACGGACCGAAAGTTCGCGCGAATTTTCGAACCCTATACGTTATAATGGACGCGAACGTTCGAAATCAAAAGTGCTAATTACAACGGCCAATATGCATGTTAATGTCATAAAACAGGTTTGGGGACCCGGGTCCTGCCCCAGGGGACATATATCAATGCAAAAAGAACTTTTAAAAACTAACGTTTTTTCGGGAGCAGTCATTTTAATGATGCATAAAGTGAAAAAAAAAAAGTGACATTTTCCTTTAAATATGGTACCTGGGGGGTGTCCAAAGTATGCCTGTGAAGTGGCATGTGTTTCCCGTGTTTAGAACTGTCCTTGCACAAAATGACATTTGTAAAGGAAAAAAAGAAGCCATTTAAAACCACTTGCGGCTTTAGGTTTGATCTTAAGTAGAATCTGAACAGGTACATTATGAAGTGTAGCTCCATCCCAAAAAAATCTATTTTTAAGCTTTTTGGAGAACATAGGGAGGGGTTATCACCCCTGTAACATTTGCTGTCTTTGCACATCTGTTCAGAACATGTCACCTCACTTTCCGTCCCAATGATAAATGTTTTTGGAAAAGTGGGGTTTTAATTGAAACAAGGATTGGTGATAAAGTATCAGTAGAGAGGAGATACCTTTTTCCCAAATTAAATCTAACAGGATAGAATTTCCCTTCCTAGGGGTAGATTTCCTCTCACTTCCTGTTTTCTCTTTCCATTTGCAAGTAGGAGTCGTTTGTAAGTTGGATGTTTGAAAGTAGGGGCCTGGCGTATATACTCTGCAGAAATTTGCCCTATTAGATGTTGGTGTAGCCACAAGACTGGTGGGCACAGGAATGGGCCCTGCTGTGAGTTAATAGATCAAGATTTGTAATTGCATGCACCTGTTGAACAGGGCAGAAAAATTGGGGGTGTTGGTGGTGGTGGTGGTGGTGGTGGTGGACGGTTTTGCCACAAGACTGTAAGCTCTCACAGTTACTCTTGGTGGGCGCAGGAATGGGCCCTGCTGTGAGTTATTAGATCAAGATTTGTAATTGCAAGCACCTGATGAACAGGGCAGTAAACTTGGGCCTTTGGCGGTGGTGGTGGACGGTGTTGCCACAAGACTGTAGGCCCTCATAGTTACTCTTGGTGGGCTCAGGAATGGGCCCTGCTGTGAACTATTAGATCAAGATTTGTAATTACCCGCCCTGTTAAACAGGGGCTGAAAAATTGTGCCTTAGGCACTGGTGCTGGTGCCACAACACTGCAACCCCTCACAGAGACTGTACTTGGAGCACAGCAGTCACACGTGTTGCGAAGCATTTTTTTAAAAAAAAATTGTAAGTACACGCCCCTGTTAAACAGGGGCTGAAAAATTGTGCCTTAGGCACTGGTGCTGGTGCCACAACACTGCAACACGGCCCTCACAGAGACTGTACTTGGAGCACAGCAGTCACACGTGTTGCGAAGCATTTTTTTAAAAAATTGTAAGTACACGCCCTGTTAAACAGGGGCTGAAAAATTGTGCCTTAGGCACTGGTGCTGTGGCATGGATCATTGAGGAGGAGGAAGAGGATAGTCAGTGAACATAAGAGGACAGTCACTCAGCATCAGCATAGGCAGTCTTGAAGGGATGTGACATTAAAAATTATTCGGTTATATCCGCCTCAGGTGCCTGGTAGCTGGTGGTGATCCAAGACTGATTCATTTTGATGAATGTCAGTCGATCAACCGAGGCGGTGGACAGGCGCACCCTATGATCAGTCACAAATCCTCCAGCAGCACTGAATGTGCGTTCGGAAAGAACGCTGGAGGCAGGACAGGCCAGTAGCTCAATTGCATACTGTGCAAGCTCTGGCCAGTGATCCATCCTCAGGACCCAGTAAGCCAGAGGATTTTCGGTGGGAAAGGTGTCCAAGTCTGACCTTGCCCCAAGGTATTCCTGCACCATGTATATCAGACGCTGGCGATGGTTGCTGGAACCGATCATACCTTGGGGCTGCGGACTAAAAAATTGTCTGAACGCATCGGTCAGACGTCCACCTTCCCCACCGCTCCTTCTGCCACTGACCGAAGCCTCAGCAACTCGTCGCCCAGGACCAGGAGTTTGTAGCCTCCCAGTTTCTGGGAACGCGTTGCACAGACCTTTCTGCAAGGCCTCCCTGAGATGTCTCATCCTCTGCTCCCTCTGCGACGGCAAGATAAGGTCCGCAACCTTACCCTTGTACCGCGGATCAAGGAGAGTGGCCAGCCAGTAATGGTCCCTCTCCTTGATCCGAAGAACACGAGGATCCTTCCGCAGGCTTTGCAGGATCAGGGAGGCCATGCAGCGTAGGTTAGCTGAGGCATTCGGTCCGGAGTCTTCTGGGTCACTGAGGATGACATGATCGCCAGCCACCTCCTCCCAGCCACGTACAAGTCCACTGGCTTGTTGGGACTGTACATCATCCCTAAAAGACTGCTGCTGCTGATGCTGAGTGCCAGGCTCCACCTCCATGCTCACACAATCCTCCTCCTCCTCCTCCTCCTCCTCCTCCTCATCCTCTTCCTGTGTGATGGGTGGGACAGAAGGAACACTGTCCGGATAAAGGGGGCCTTGAGAGGCAAGGAAGTCCTCCTCTTCCTGCCTCTGTTCTGCCTCAAGTGCCCTGTCCATTATCCCACGCAGCGTATGCTCCAACAGGTGGACAAGAGGGACAGTGTCACTGATGCATGCACTGTCACTGCTCACCATCCTCGTGGCCTCCTCAAATGGTGAGAGGACAGTGCATGCATCCCTGATCATGCTCCACTGAAGTGGGGAAAAAAACCCAAGCTCCCTGACCCTGTCCTGGTGCCGTAGTCGCAAAGGTACTCATTGATGGCCCTCTGCTGCGTGTGCAGTCGCTGCAGCATGGCCAACGTTGAGTTCCACCTGGTGGGCATGTCAGATATTAGGCGGTTCTTGGGCAGGTTCAGCTCCTTTTGCAGCTCAGTCAGCCGAGCACTGGCATTATAAGATCGGCGGAAATGCACACAGACTTTCCTGGCCTGCCTCAGGACATCCTGTAAGCCTGGGAACCTGCCCAAGAACCGCTGCACCACCAGGTTGAGGACGTGAGCCATGCAGGGCACATGGGTGAGCTGCCCCTGTCGCAGGGCGGAGAGGAGGTTGGTGCCATTGTCAGAAACGACCATTCCTGGCTTAAGCTGACGTGGCGTCAACCACCTCTCGGCCTGCCCCTGCAGAGCTGCCAGAACCTCTGGCCCAGTGTGGCTCCTGTCCCCCAAACACACCAGCGCAAGCACGGCATGGCATCTTTTTGCCTGCGTACTTGCGTAGCCCCTTGTACGCCTACGGAGCACCGCTGGTTCCAAGGACAGAGCACTGGAGGAAGAAGAAGAGGAGGGGGTGGAGGAGAGAGGTGTGTCACAACCAGTAGCAGTAGTCGCGTTTTGGAGGCGTGGTGGCGGAACAACCTCCAACACTACTGCACCTTGTCCTGCATCCCTCCCAGCTGCCAATAGAGTGACCCAATGGGCCGTGAAAGAAAGGTACCGTCCCTGTCCATGCCTGCTGGACCATGAGTCAGCGGTAATATGCACCTTACCGCTGACCGCCCTGTCCAGCGAGGCATGGACATTGCCCTCCACATGCCGGTAGAGAGACGGAATCGCCTTCCGCGAGAAAAAGTGGCGTTTGGAACCTGCCACTGAGGAACCGCACATTGAACAAACTCACGGAAGGGGGCCGAGTCTACCAACTGAAAAGGCAGCAGTTGAAGTGCTAGCAATTTAGCAAGGCTAGCATTCAACCGCTGGGCATGTGGATGGCTGGGAGTGTACTTCTTTCTACGGTCCAGCAGCTGGGGCAGGGAAATTTGCCTGCTGCATTCGGACGTCGGTGTACTGCAAGTACTTGGTTGTGACACACCGAATTCTACACCTTCAGTCCTCTCAGAGCAGCTTTCAGAGAGGACTGAAGGTGTAGTGGGGATGGAGATCCCAGCTGAGGAGGAGCAAGGAGAGGTCCGCTTAGTTCTTTGGTGTGGGTCTTTTATGTGTGCCTGCCAACGAGCTGCATGGCAGGTCGCCATATGTCTGGTCATGCTTGTCGTGCCCAAGCGGCTGATGTTTTGGCCACGCGAGATACGCTTGAGACAAATATTGCAAATAGCAGTGGTGCGATCTGCTGCACTCGTCTCAAAAAAGGCCCACACCAAAGAACTTTTCTGATAACGTGCAGAGGCAGCGCCCTGCACAGGCGGAGCTCTGCGGTGTTGTACAGTTGCTGTGCTGGCCTCTACCTGGCCTCCAGGGGGCATCCTGCCTCGTTGGACATGTGACGCCGCATCCTCCTCCTCCTCGTCCTCCTCCTCATCCTCTCTCCCTTGAGGCACCCACGTGGAGTCAGTGACCTCATCATCCCCTCCCTCTTCACCACTAGAGCAAACCTGGCAGTAAGCTGCAGCTGGTGGAACTGTACTGCCAGATTCCTCAAGCTGGGTATCGTCATCCGAGCCTTCGAATCGTTGGGCATCCTCCTGGAGCATGTACCCAACACTGTGCTCAAAGAGTTCGGGGGACTCCTCAGGAGGACATGGTGGGTCTAGGGAAGGGGTGGCTGATGATGCTCTGTCAGTACCCTGAGCCTGGGTGAGAGAGGATGAGGAGGATGAGGAGGGCTTGGTCATCCATTCTACCAAGCCTTCAGCATGATGCGGCTCCACATGTCCAGCTGCCGAAAACAAAGACGCGCGTGTCCCATGGCCACGTGCTGATGACGATGCACGACCACGTCCACGTCCACGGCCACGTCCACTAGAAACAGAGACTGTCTGCCCTGTGTTCTTGGCTCTGCACGCTCTGCCTCCCCTTGGCGGTCTTCCAGCCATTGTAGTCGGTAGTCCTGTGGGTGCTGCTGAGAAGAAAATATAGGAGCTCTGTGTGATGCCACTAACACACTAGAAGTCCTATAGGTGCTTCTGCAAAGAAAATATAGGAGCTCTGTGTGATGCCACTAACACACTAGAAGTCCTGTGGGTGCTGCTGAGAAGAAAATATAGGAGCTCTGTGTGATGCCACTAACACACTAGAAGTCCTATGGGTGCTTCTGCAAAGAAAATATAGGAGCTCTGTGTGATGCCACTAACACACTAGAAGTCCTGTGGGTGCTGCTGAGAAGAATATATAGGAGCTCTGTGTGATGCCACTAACACACTAGAAGTCCTGTGGGTGCTGCTGAGAAGAAAATATAGGAGCTCTGTGTGATGCCACTAACACACTAGAAGTCCTATGGGTGCTTCTGCAAAGAAAATATAGGAGCTCTGTGTGATGCCACTAACACACTAGAAGTCCTGTGGGTGCTGCTGAGAAGAAAATATAGGAGCTCTGTGTGATGCCACTAACACACTAGAAGTCCTATAGGTGCTTCTGCAAAGAAAATATAGGAGCTCTGTGTGATGCCACTAACACACTAGAAGTCCTGTGGGTGCTGCTGAGAAGAAAATATAGGAGCTCTGTGTGATGCCACTAACACACTAGAAGTCCTATGGGTGCTTCTGCAAAGAAAATATAGGAGCTCTGTGTGATGCCACTAACACACTAGAAGTCCTGTGGGTGCTGCTGAGAAGAATATATAGGAGCTCTGTGTGATGCCACTAACACACTAGAAGTCCTATGGGTGCTTCTGCAAAGAAAATAGAGGAGCTCTGTGTGATGCCACTAACACACTAGAAGTCCTGTGGGTGCTGCTGAGAAGAATATATAGGAGCTCTGTGTGATGCCACTAACACACTAGAAGTCCTATGGGTGCTTCTGCAAAGAAAATAGAGGAGCTCTGTGTGATGCCACTAACACACTAGAAGTCCTGTGGGTGCTGCTGAGAAGAATATATAGGAGCTCTGTGTGATGCCACTAACACACTAGAAGTCCTGTGGGTGCTTCTGCAAAGAAAATAGAGGAGCTCTGTGTGATGCCACTAACACACTAGAAGTCCTGTGGGTGCTTCTGCAAAGAAAATAGAGGAGCTCTGTGTGATGCCACTAACACACTAGAAGTCCTGTGGGTGCTGCTGAGAAGAATATATAGGAGCTCTGTGTGATGCCACTAACACACTAGAAGTCCTATGGGTGCTTCTGCAAAGAAAATATAGGAGCTCTGTGTGATGCCACTAACACACTAGAAGTCCTGTGGGTGCTTCTGCAAAGAAAATAGAGGAGCTCTGTGTGATGCCACTAACACACTAGAAGTCCTGTGGGTGCTGCTGAGAAGAATATATAGGAGCTCTGTGTGATGCCACTAACACACTAGAAGTCCTATGGGTGCTTCTGCAAAGAAAATAGAGGAGCTCTGTGTGATGCCACTAACACACTAGAAGTCCTGTGGGTGCTTCTGCAAAGAAAATAGAGGAGCTCTGTGTGATGCCACTAACACACTAGAAGTCCTGTGGGTGCTGCTGAGAAGAATATATAGGAGCTCTGTGTGATGCCACTAACACACTAGAAGTCCTGTGGGTGCTTATGCAAAGAAAATAGAGGAGCTCTGTGTGATGGGACTAACACACTTCAAGTCCTATAGGTGCTTCTGGGAAGAAAATATTGCTCTGTGTGTGTAATGGGACTAACACACTTCAAGTCCTATAGGTGCTTCTGGGAACAAAATATAGCTCTGTGTGTGTAATGGGACTAACACACTTCAAGTCCTATAGGTGCTTCTGGGAACAAAATATAGCTCTGTGTGTGTAATGGGACTAACACACTTCAAGTCCTATAGGTGCTTCTGGGAACAAAATATAGCTCTGTGTGTGTAATGGGACTAACACACTTCAAGTCCTATAGGTGCTTCTGGGAACAAAATATAGCTCTTTGTGTGTAATGGGACTAACACACTTCAAGTCCTATAGGTGCTTCTGGGAACAAAATATAGCTCTGTGTGTGTAATGGGACTAACACACTTCAAGTCCTATAGGTGCTTCTGGGAACAAAGTATAGCTCTTTGTGTGTAATGGGACTAACACACTTCAAGTCCTATAGGTGCTTCTGGGAACAAAATATAGCTCTGTGTGTGTAATGGGACTAACACACTTCAAGTCCTATAGGTGCTTCTGGGAACAAAGTATAGCTCTTTGTGTGTAATGGGACTAACACACTTCAAGTCCTATAGGTGCTTCTGGGAACAAAATATAGCTCTGTGTGTGTAATGGGACTAACACACTTCAAGTCCTATAGGTGCTTCTGGAACAAAATATAGCTCTTTGTGTGTAATGGGACTAACACACTTCAAGTCCTATAGGTGCTTCTGGGAACAAAATATAGCTCTGTGTGTGTAATGGGACTAACACACTTCAAGTCCTATAGGTGCTTCTGGGAACAAAGTATAGCTCTTTGTGTGTAATGGGACTAACACACTTCAAGTCCTATAGGTGCTTCTGGGAACAAAATATAGCTCTGTGTGTGTAATGGGACTAACACACTTCAAGTCCTATAGGTGCTTCTGGGAACAAAGTATAGCTCTTTGTGTGTAATGGGACTAACACACTTCAAGTCCTATAGGTGCTTCTGGGAACAAAATATAGCTCTGTGTGTGTAATGGGACTAACACACTTCAAGTCCTATAGGTGCTTCTGGGAACAAAGTATAGCTCTTTGTGTGTAATGGGACTAACACACTTCAAGTCCTATAGGTGCTTCTGGGAACAAAATATAGCTCTGTGTGTGTAATGGGACTAACACACTTCAAGTCCTATAGGTGCTTCTGGGAACAAAATATAGCTCTGTGTGTGTAATGGGACTAACACACTTCAAGTCCTATAGGTGCTTCTGGGAACAAAATATAGCTCTGTGTGTGTAATGGGACTAACACACTTCAAGTCCTATAGGTGCTTCTGGGAACAAAATATAGCTCTTTGTGTGTAATGGGACTAACACACTTCAAGTCCTATAGGTGCTTCTGGGAACAAAATATAGCTCTGTGTGTGTAATGGGACTAACACACTTCAAGTCCTATAGGTGCTTCTGGGAACAAAGTATAGCTCTTTGTGTGTAATGGGACTAACCCACTTCAAGTCCTATAGGTGCTTCTGGGAACAAAATATAGCTCTGTGTGTGTGTAATGGGACTAACACACTTCAAGTCCTATAGGTGCTTCTGGGAACAAAGTATAGCTCTTTGTGTGTAATGGGACTAACACACTTCAAGTCCTATAGGTGCTTCTGGGAACAAAATATAGCTCTGTGTGTGTAATGGGACTAACACACTTCAAGTCCTATAGGTGCTTCTGGGAACAAAGTATAGCTCTTTGTGTGTAATGGGACTAACACACTTCAAGTCCTATAGGTGCTTCTGGGAACAAAATATAGCTCTGTGTGTGTAATGGGACTAACACACTTCAAGTCCTATAGGTGCTTCTGGGAACAAAGTATAGCTCTTTGTGTGTAATGGGACTAACACACTTCAAGTCCTATAGGTGCTTCTGGGAAGAAAATATAGCTCTGTGTGTGTAATGGGACTAACACACTACAAGTCCTATAGGTGCTTCTGGGAACAAAATATAGGAGCTCTGCCTGCCTGCCACGAACACACTACAAGTCCTATAGGTGCTTCTGGTAACAAAATATAGGAGCTCTGCCTGCCTGCCACTAACACACTACAAGTCCTATAGGTGCTTCTGGTAACAAAATATAGGAGCTCTGCCTGCCTGCCACTAACACACTACAAGTCCTATAGGTGCTTCTGGTAACAAAATATAGGAGCTCTGCCTGCCTGCCACGAGCACACTACAAGCCCCTCTTTGTCAATCAATCTTTGTAACTGAATCTATCTAACTCAATCTCTGTAAGTGAATCTATCTAACTATCTCAATGCAGCAGAGTGTCACAGAATCTGCCTGCTCAATCTGCGCCGGAACAGCATGTGACCGGCGCAGACGGCGTGGCGGCGTTTTATAGGGGGGGGCGTGTACTACAGCCCCTGAGCTGTAATTGGCTACAGGCGTCCTGCCTGTAGCCAATTATGGCTCTTCGATTTTCCGGGGCTGTGATTGGCCAAGCATGCGGGGTCACAGTGCATGCTTGGCCAATCATCAGCCAGCAATGCACTGCGTCGGCCGCGCCGGCCGCAATGCATTGCGGGGCCGCTCGCATCACACGAACGTGATGCGAGCGGCCAAAATAGTTCTGGGCTCGCAGAGCGAGCGAACGCCCGGTGCTCGATGCGAACGTGGGTTCGCATCGAGCACCGGGCCCATCCTTAATGTAACCCCCCCGAAGAAGACCCTACTTCTGACAGCACATATAAGTTTGAGGCTGGTGTAAAAGGGTTAAAGAAGGATTAGGCGACCTTTAGGTAGGACTGCTCTCTGGCCCTGGTTCTACAAAACTCGACTTGCTCTCTGCATCCCCGCTGGGGAGACTCACCCTATTGATGCTGGTGACCATTGTCACCAAAACAGAAAATGAGGGTAACGCCAAAATGTTACAGTTGTCACCAGGAAAGGAATATAGGCAAAATCTTCCAATGGGGACACCAGTTTCGGTACACACGGTCGGAAATTCCGACCACAAAATCCGTCGGATTTTTTGCGACGGATTTTGTGCGACACTGGTGTTGCATACACACGGTCGGACAAAGTTTCGGTCTAAGAGTGGAATTCTTTTCAATTTGGGAGATTTCCTCTAAACTCCTCTTGGGTCTCTGGGACAGGAAGTGAAGGGAAATTTCCCCAACAATACACAGAACAACAAAAAACAAAAATGACCTGACTGGGGTTAACCTCTTCCTTGCTGTATCCACAATTTTTTGAAAAAAATGTCTATACATTAACTTTAAGACTCGGCTTCACAGATGTGTCCCATGTGAAATGTTAGCCGGGATTTGTCTTTTTATCACAGACAGCCCCCCGGAATGCCGTAGCCATGTTGGCAGAGATGATTCTGTCACCTTCCCGGTGGGAATACATCCGTCATCACACTGCTCCTCGGTGAAATATTCATTCCTGTGTTTATGTTATTTATGACAGTTCACAGCCAATTAGGGCCATAAAAGTGTAATGAGGGAAGGTGGTAATAATTTATGGCATTGTCTGATTGGTGGTATTTAAAGCAGAACTCTAGACAAAAATAACAAGATAGAAACAGAAGAGCCCATTAAAAGGTAACATAAGAAAACCTGGTTTTGCTGCAATAATCTCCTTCAATCTAGAGATTTCCTCCGCAGTACATTTTACTGCCACTAGATGTCCTCGGCCTGACGGCCAGCATCAATCAACCGACTGACTCTGAGTCCAGCTTATCTGGTGATTGAACAATGAAAGGAGAAGTCACACATTATTATTATTATGCTCTCATGCTTCTTGACATCACATTAACTGATTGTCTCCTTATGCTGTTTCCCCCTCTCCCCCTGTCTGAGCTCTGCTGTTCTTGGACAATTTTCTTTGAAGCAATCCATGATGATTGGATTAAGGCATCTTAAGTTAGGAATATAAATGCTGGGGTATGTTCCTGACATGCAATAGAACTGAAGAAGTGTCCTTGATGAGCTTCAAAACATCTTGTCGGTGAAGGATCTAATTTATCCAGGTCATGGTATATCTAGCCTAGTCACACTCAAATGGACTTACCCAGCCACTTCTTCAGTTCCTAGAGCAGCCACCAGGGTTTCATGGAAGTCAAGGGTTCCTACAGAAATAGGCAAGGGTTCCTTGAGCTGTGGCTAACTGCCCTTCCATGATATGGTGCCTACATAGTTCCAGGTCCAACACCACTTGGCAGTACCAGAGTCATAATTGTAAGGGTGGCATTCTGGTCACCACTGTAGGGGAAGTATTCTTCCCACTGACCACCACCAATGTAAGGCGCATTCTTCCAATGACCACCAGTGGACTAATCTAAGCAGGGTTTCTTTAAAGCGGTTGTAAAATCTTACAAACCACTTTGACCTACAGGTAAGCCTAGATTAACCACCTGAGATCCGAATGGCGGCTACAGCACGGATCTAAGAAGCTGGGACGACGTCTATTGACGTCGTCCTGGCCATGAGCTGCCTGCGCGCCCCCTGAAGGGCACGGGCGGTGCGCTCTGTGATCAGTGAGTCTGTGAGACTCGCTGGATCACAGATCTGAGTAAGGGGTCGATCCCGACCCCTTACCACGTGATCAGCTATCAGCCAATGACAGATGATCATGTGATAATAACAGAGCCGGTAATCGGCTTACAGCGCGAGGAGAAAAAAAAAAAAGCCGATCACCGGCGGCAGTGAGAGGGACATCAGTCCCTCTCACTGCAATGTGCCCAGGGTCCATGGTGCCCACCTTTCCCTAATATAAGTGCCGCCTACCAGTGCCCACTAGCTCCACCTGTCAGTGCCCACAGTGCCATCTGTCAGTGGCCACAGTGCCATCTGTCAGTGCCCACAGTGCCAGTGCTGCACATCAGTGTCACCTACCAGTGCTCATCAGTGTCCCCTACCAGTACTCATCAGTGTCCCCTACCAGTGCCCATCAGTGCCACCCATCAGTGCCGACTATCAGTGCCACCTATCAGTGCCATCTATCAGTGCCCATCAGTGCCATCTATCAGTGCCACCCATCCGTGCCACCCATCCATGCCCCCCATCCGTGCCCATCAGTGCCATCTTTGCTGTGCCCATCAGTACTGACTTATCTGTCCCCACCAGTGCAGCCTATCAGTGCCCACCAGTGCAGCCTATCAGTGCCTACCAGTGCCGCCTCATCAGCGCATATCAATGAAGCAGAAAAATTACCTGTTTGCTAAATTTTATAACAAACTATTAAACATGATTTTTATTTTTTTTTAATTTTTCATCTTTTTTTGTTTGTTTAGCAAAAAATAAAAACCCAGCTGTGATTAAATACCACCAAAAGAAAGCTCTATTTTTGGGAAAAAAATTATAAAAATGTCATTTGGGTACAGTGTTGTATGACCGCGTAATTGTCATTCAAAGGGCGTCAGCGCCAAATGCTGAAAATTGGTCTGGTCACGAGGGGGGGTTTAAGTGCCCAGTAATCAGGTGGTTAAGCCTATACCTGTAGGTCCAAGAAATATCTCCTAAACCTACACGGTTTAGGAGATATTTGCCAAAAGACAGGCACCGCTGTGTTCGGCGCATGCGCCGTAGACAGCAGCGTGCAGGTGCACTGAGCGCGCCGCTGTTAACGGGATATGCCGCGAGTGGCGCCTCCTGTGCGCATGCGCGGGAGTGACGTCATCGCAGCTCCATCGAATGACAGTGCCGGAGCAGCGAGACCCACCAAGAAGATGAAGGCGCCGTACACAAGGGGACAGCGGTGAATTCGCTGGCTCCTGTGTCAGGTAAGTGACACATAATGGGCTACTATGCGATGCACAGTAGTCCATTATGCTTTACCTTTGCAGGGAAACAAAGAGGAAGTAACACCATCAGGGTTTACTTCCTCTTTAAGACCTGAAAACTACAAGGGTACTTTTGGGGTAAAAATGTTGATAAAGACTGCCCTAGAGCGTCATGAAGATACACCAGCCTTTATATTCACACTTTATATTCACACACTTGAGGGGGGGTCCTCAACGTTCCCACCTCCCATCTTGTTCTTCGACAATGACACCTACGCATTCCATAGTGGTTGGATTAGGGTAGGTATATAAATGCTGGGGTATGTTCCTGACACCCAGTAGAACCGAAAAAGTGGCTTGGACAAGCTTCATAACATCTCGTCGGTAAAGGATCTCATTTATCCAGGTCATGGTATATCTAGTTGTAGTTAGTTACATTTAAATGAACTTACCCAGCCACTTATTCAGTTTCTAGAGCAGCCATTCTCAACCAGGGTTCCTTGGAAGCCTAGGGTTCCTCCAGAAGTGGCCAAGGGTTTCTTAAGCTGACCTTCCACAATATGGTGCCTACATAATTCCAGGTCCAATACCACTTGGCATAGCCAGAGGTATAACTGTAAAGCCCCATACACACGGTCGGACTTTTTCATGGATTCTGTCCGATCGGACAATGTTGTTGAAAAATCAGACCGTGTGTATGCACCATCGGACAGTGTTCGTCGGTTTGTCCGACGGACAAAGTCTTATCTCCTGCTGGAAAGATTTGCCGTCAACCCGGTCCGATCACACCAAACCCGATCGTGTGTACGGTTGTCCGACCGGACAAAGTGCTACGCATGCTCAGATCACATTACAAGACCAAAGCTATTGGCTACTAGCCTCTACGTTGTCCCGTCGTAGGCAACAAACGTCACCACGTTCAGAATGATCGGATTTTCCGACAACTTTGTCCGACCGTGTGTACGCAAAACCAACATCGGACAAAGTACGACGGACATGATCCGACGGACCTGGTCCGCGGATTGTCCGACCGTGTGTATGGGGCTTAAGGGTGGCATTCTGGCGACCACTGTAGGGGATGTATTCTGACAACCACTGTAGAAAGTGTATTCTGGCCACCACTGTAGGGGTAGTATTCTTCCCACTGATCACCACCAATGTAAGGACTATACTTCCAATGACCACCAATGGATTGACCTTAGCAGGGGCTCCTTAAGACCTTAAAACTATTACAATGGTTCTTTTGGGGGTAAAAAGGTTGAGAATGGCTGTCCTAGAGTGTCAGGAAGATCTACAGTATATTCACACCCCAAAACAATTTAATCCAATCACCATGGAATGTGTGGACATTGATTGTCCATCCAACACCAATAATGGGATTATATAACTAGAACATGGAGGTTCCTCAACTTTTCCAACCACCATCTTGTTCCTGGACAATAACATCTACATATTCCATGGTTGGATTATAGGGTGCTATAAATGCTAGGGTATATTCCTGACACTCAATAGAACTAAAGAAGTGGCTTGGATAAGCTTCAAAACATCTTGTCGGTGAAGGACCTCATTAATCCAACTTCAGACGGCATGTACATGTGCCTTCTTGTGGAGGGTGACCTTGCGGGCGCTGCAGGATTTCAATCCATAGCGGCATATTGTGTTACCAATGGTTTGTTTGGTGACTGTGGTCCCAACTACCTTGAGATCATTCACAAGTTCCTCCTGTGTAGTTCTGGGCTGATCCCTCTCTTTTCTCATTATCATCCTCACTCCATGAGGGGAAATCTTGCATGGAGCTCCAGACCGAGGGCGATTGATGGTTATTTTGTATTTCTTCCATTTGCGAATAATTGCTCCAACAGTTGTCTCCTTCTCACCACGCATCTTGCTGATGGTCTTGTAGCCCATCCCAGCCTTGTTCAGGTCTATAATCTTGTCCCTGACATCCTTTGACAACTCTTTGGTCATGCCCATGATGTTGGGTTTGAATGGAAGAAAGACATTCTGTGGACAGGTGTCTTTATACACATAATGTGTTGTCTTTAGGAGGACCTTCTTACATTTTTTTTTTTATAACATTTGATTGTCCACCACCAACAATGTGATTATAAAACTAGAACATGGAGGTTCCTAAACTTGTCCACCTCCGATCCTGTTCTTCGACATTCCATGGTGGTTGGATTAGGCTATGAATATAATTGCTATAGGGAATGTTCCTGACATTCATTAGAATTGAAGAACTGGTTTGGTAAGCTATGAAACATTTTTAATATTACAGAACAAGTCGAGTTAAATATACATGACTAACCTCTACAAGATATACAGTGACCTAGTTATAGGAGAACCTTCACAGACAGCCCGTGGGTTATTTATATGAGCTCCTCTAAGTTCCAGACCTTCTTAAGAGTAGTGTCTACAGTAATTCACCCTCCCCTTGATGTCCTTCATCCCTTCTGGGGTCCTTTACAATCCATCACCTCCATATACCACTACATATACTGTAGCCAGGGATCAAATACTTATTGTATACACTGAACTGCAACTCAGTTTATAACATTTGATTGTCCACCACCAACAACGCGATTATAAAACTAGAACATGGAGGTTCCTAAACCTGTCCACCTCCGATCCTGTTCTTCGACATTCCATGGTGGTTGGATTACGCTATGAATATAATTGCTATAGGGACTGTTCCTGACATTCATTAGAATTGAAGAACTGGTTTGGTAAGCCATGAAACATCTTCAACATTACAGAACAAGTCCAGTTAAATATCCATGACTAACCTCTACTAGATATATCATGACCTAGTTAAGGGAGAACCTTCACAGACAGCCCGTGGGTTATTTATATGAGCTCCTCTAAGTTCCAGACCTTCTTAAGAGTGAAATGTCCACAGTAATTCATCCTCCCCTTGATGTCCTTCATCCCTTCTGGAGTCCTTTACAATCCATCACCTTCATATACCCCTCACCTAAGGATCCCTTCACTGTACACATACTTTTGTTCTACATCCCTTCCCCTCCATGTACCTTCCTCTACCTTTCCTTGCCTCTCCCCTCTATCTGTCATTCCGTTTCTTCTCTCATTCCTCGGGCATCCCTGGTGGCCCCATACTTGGAGTAACACATATCATTTAATATATGTAATTGGATTTACTGCCAGGACTCTCCTTCTCTATGTAATTTTCTATATCCCTCTGTGGACGTTCTGAGATAAGACGTTCTCCGTGATTTGTGCTAGGGCTGTATGAACCTCGGGCATTCGCTATATCCTGAAATTTGACTCGAACCGTGTGAGTTGTCTTGTGATGTTCCATGATGCTTCTCTGTATAACTCATTACTTTCTTCTTCTCTGCACCGAATAAAAACGTATTAGGGTCTCCATCAGAGCCCCCCTATATCAGAATCCCTGTTAGAGTCTCCCCTTACATCAAAGTCTTCATCAGAGCCCCCTTACATCAGGGTCCCCTTTAGAGCCCCCTTACATCAAGTTCTTAGTCAGAGTCTCCCCTTTCATCAAAGTCTTCATCAGAGCTCCCCTTACATCAGGGTCCCCATCAGAGCCCCCCTTACATCAGGGTCCCCATCAGAGCCCCCCCCTTATATCAGGTTCCCCATTAGAGTCCCCCTTCACATCAGGTCCCCCATCAGAGCCCCCTTACATCAGGGTCCCCATCAGAGCCCCCCTTACATCAGGGTTCTTATCAGAGTCCCCCTTACATCAGGTTCTTCATCAGAGTCTCCCCTTTACATCAGGGTCCCCAGCAGAGCCCCCCTTACATCAGGGTCCCCATCAGAGCCCCCCTTACATCAGGGTCCCTATCAGAGCCCCCCTTACATCAGGGTCCCCATCAGAGCCCCCTTACATCAGGGTCCCCATCAGAGCCCCCTTACATCAGGGTCCCCATCAGAGCCCCCTTACATCAGGTTCATAGTCAGAGTCTCCCCTTTCATCAGGGTCCCCATCAGAGCCCCCTTACATCAGGTTCCCCATCAGAGTCCCCCCTTTCATCAGGGTCTCTATCAGAGTCCCCCTTACATCAGGGTCCCCATCAGAGCCCCCTTACCTTAGGGTCCCCATCAGAGCCCCCCCTTACATCAGGGTCCCCATCAGAGCCCCCCTTACATCAGGGTCCCCATCAGAGCCCCCTTACATCAGGTTCATAGTCAGAGTCTCCCCTTTCATCAAAGTCTTCATTAGAGCCCCCTTACATCAGGGTCCCTATCAGAACCCCCCCTACATCAGGGTCCCCATCAGAGTCCCCTTACATCAGGGTCCCCATCAGAGCCCCCTTACATCAGGGTCCCCATCAGAGCCCCCTTACACCAGGTTCTTAGTCAGAGTCTCCCCTTTCATCAAAGTCTTCATCAGAGCCCCCCTACATCAGGGTCCCCATCAGAGCCCCCCCACATCAGGGTCCCCATCAGAGCCCCCCCTACATCAGGGTCCCCATCAGAGCCCCCCTTACACCAGGGTCTTAGTCAGAGTCTCCCCTTTCATCAGGGTCCCCATCAGAGCCCCCCTTACATCAGGGTCCCCATCAGAGCCCCCTTACATCAGGGTCCCCATCAGAGCCCCCCCTTACATCAGGGTCCCCATCAGAGCCCCCCTTTCATCAGGGTCCCATCAGAGCCCCCCCTTACATCAGGGTCCCCCCATCAGAGCCCCCCCTTACATCAGGTTCCCCATCAGAGTCCCCCCTTACATCATCATCAGAGCTCCCCTTACATCAGGGTCCCCAGCAGAGCCCCCTTACATCAGGTTCATAGTCAGTCTCCCCTTTCATCAAAGTCTTCATCAGAGCCCCCCTACATCAGGGTCCCCATCAGAGCCCCCCTTACACCAGGTTCTTAGTCAGAGTCTCCCCTTTCATCAAAGTCTTCATCAGAGCTCCCCTTACATCAGGGTCCCCAGCAGAGCCCCCTTACATCAGGTTCATAGTCAGAGTCTCCCCTTTCATCAAAGTCTTCATTAGAGCCCCCTTACATTAGGGTCCCTATCAGAACCCCTTACAATAGAGTCTCCCTTACATCAGGGTCCCCATCAGAGCCCCCCTATATCAGAATCCCTGTTAGAGTCTCCCCTTACATCAAAGTCTTCATCAGAGCCCCCTTACATCAAAGTCTTCATCAGAGCCCCCCTTACATCCAGGGTCCCCATCAGAGCCCCCCTTACATCAGGGTCCCCATCAGAGCCCCCCTTACATCAGGTTCTTAGTCAGAGTCTCCCCTTTCATCAAAGTCTTCATTAGAGCTCCCCTTACATCAGGGTCCCTATCAGAACCTTTTACATCAGAGCCCTCCTTACATCATGATCCCCATCAGAGTTTACCCTTACCTCAGAGTCCTCATTAGACTCCCTCCTTACATTAGAGTCCCCCCCTTGGATCAGAATCCCCCTTACATCGGGGTCTTCATCAGAGTGTCCCCTTCCTTCGGAGTCTTCATCAGAGCCCTCCTTACATCTCGGTCCCCATCAGAGTCTCTCTTACATCAGGGTCCTCATCAGAGCCCACTCTTACCTCCGAGTCCTCATAGGGATCCCTCCTTATATCAGAATCCTCCCTTACATAAAGGTCTTCATCAGAGTCTCCCCTTACATCGGGGTCCCCATCAGAGGCCACCTTATATCAGCATTCACATAGAGCCCCCCTTACATCAGAATCCTCCCTTACATTAGGGTCTTCATCAGAGTCTCCCCTTTTATCAGGGTCTTCATCAGAACCTCCCTTATATCAGAGTCTCCCTTACATCAGAGTCTTCCCGTGCATAAGAGTCTTATACCAATAATAGCTGATAATTGCCACTTTCATTTCTCTTCCTCCTTTAAGGCCAACTAAGTACACCTCCACCATGTTTCGGCTTACCGTGGAGCTATTCTCATTGCAAGCCTGATTCCAGCTGGCATGTAGGTACCCAATATAGAAAACAGATTTCGTGCAACTACAGTGGCTGGATTAAAAAATGACTCCATGCCACCAATTTATATATTGGCCTGCAGTCCATTGGTACAATGTACGTATGCTGATCAGCCATACCCTTATGAACACCCACCTAATATTGAGTAGGTCCCTCTTTTGCTGCCAAAGCCGCCCTGACCCATCGAGGCATGAACTCCACCAGACCTCTGAAGGTATGCTGGGGTATCTGGCACCGAGCCGTCCTGTAAGTCCTGTAAGTTGTGAGGGGGAGCCTCACAACTTTCTCATAAAAAGAAATCAGATTTGTTTGACAACTTCTGTCTTCCATAAATCCAGGCTGTCTGTTGCTTAACCACTTCAGCCCCGGAAGATTTGGCTGCTCAATGACCAGGTCATTTTTGGCGATACAGCACTGCGTCACTTTAACCGACAATTGCGCGGTCGTTGCGATGTTGCACCCAAACAAAATTGACGTCCCTTTTTCCCCCACAAATAGAGCTTTCTTTTGGTGGTATTTGATCACCTCTGCGGTTTTAATTTTTTGCGCTATAAACAAAAAAAGAGCGGCAATTTTGAAAAAAAACACAATATTTTGAAAATATCCCCATTTTTTTTTAAAAAAAGCTAATTTTTTCTCTCAGTTTAGGCCGATACGTATTCTTCTACATATTTTTGGTAATAAAAATAGCAATAAGCGTATATTGATTGGTTTGCGCAAAAGTTATAGTGTCTACAAAATAGGGGATAGTTTTATGGCAATTTTATTATTATCTTTTTTTTAATTGTAATGGCGGCGATCTGCGATTTTTATTGAGTCTGCATCATTATGGCGGATACATCGGATACTTTTGACATATTTTTGGGTCGATTGACAACTATACAGCGATCAGTGCTATAAAAAATGCACTGATTACTGTATAAATGTCACTGGCAGGGAAGGGTTAACACTAGGGGCGATCAAGGGGTTAACTGCGTTCCCTATGTTTGTTCTAACTGTAGGGGAGGGGACTGACTATAGGAGATGACAGATCGTGGTTCCTATATATTAGGAACTCACAATCTGCATCTCCTCTCCTCACAGAACATGGATTTGTGTGTTTACACACACACGCCTCTGTTCTGCCTCTCGTGCCCGCGATCACACTGCCGGTCACAAGCATCGGCCCCCCTGCAGTGCTGCAGGCGTGTGCCTGCTATCCCGATTAAAGGAGCCAATGTACAGCTATGATGGCTCGCAGGATCGTGCCGACCCGCCGCAGTATAATGGTGGTGGCTGGTCGGCAAGTGGTTAAAATATTTTTTCCATCAAGAACTCGTCTATGTGGTCTTTTATTAAACTCTCCAGTATCTTCCCAGTTATAGAAGTTAAACTAACAGGTCTATAGTTACTTGGTAAAGACTTTGTTCCCTTTTTAAATATGGGCAGAACATTGGCCCTACGCCAATCCAGTGGTACCATTCCAGTCATTAACGAGTCCCTAAATATTAGAATCAATGGTCTTGAAATTACAGAGCTCAATACTTTTAGGATCCTTGGGTGGATGCCATCTGGTCCAGGTGCTTTATCCACCTTTATTCTGTCTAAATATTTCTGGACCATATCACTTTTGAGCCATTGTGGATCATTTGGGTTATATGTCACCCCCATTACCACCCCCATTATGGACATGAGCTCCCCCATGCTCCTTTGTATACACAGAGCTGAAGAAAATATTTAATAAATTAGCCTTCTCTTTGTCCCCAGTCACCCACTCTAGATTATTTTATAAAGGGCCTACATGCTCAGACCTGACTTTTTTTTTTTTTTTTCCACTTCAGATAAAACTTTGTGGGACAGTGTCAGCTACGCCCACGTCTCAGTCCCTTTTTTGTCTTAGCATCATTTGTGGATTGTTTTATATTTCTTTTGATCCCTTAGGGGTTATTTGTTTGTTCCCCCTTTTTTTTTTTTTTTAATTATGGTTTATTCATGTATACACAACAAGAGAAGACAAAAAAAGAAAGAAGGGGTGGGCTGTTGCCGGTCAACCCAGCAGACCTGACCTTTTTACTATTAATATATTTGAAGAATATTTTGGGGTTTGTCCTACTATCTTTTGCAATCTGTTCGTTTTGAATTTTTGCATCCTTGATTTACTTTTTACATATTCTGTTATATTCTTTGTAACATTTAAACGTTGATAGTGTTCCTTCATTTTTATATTTTTTAAAAGCCCTTTTTTTATTATTTATAGCCATTTTAACTTTGGCCGTCAGCCACATAGGTTTTATTTTCCGCCTTTTAAACTTATTGCCCATGGGAATATACTTTGCAGTGAGTTCACATACATTAGTTATGGCTGATCAGTGTATATCCCTGAATAATAGTACAGCAATGGATCTGTAACATTCCAGTTAGTAATATATAATGAGATCTTCTTTTTTTTTTATCTTCACAGATTCCATCCATCAATTGGTCCTGAACATGGCTCTTTGGGCTCTTCGGTGGCCCTGAGAAAAAAACATCAGTAAGCGTCACATTTTTTCACTGGTGTGCGTCCATTGGAATGGTAACCATTGTCAGCTACACTGGAGGCCAGTCTGCACTGTGATTTCTGGGTATAAGAAGGTTTCACAAGTTTGGAATCATTTACCAGGATTATTTATTTTAATAAAGCTGGAACATTTAAGAGAACCGCCATTGCATCCTGGATGTTTGTGGTAGAATTGCTGTAAACATTGGCAATATTGACAAGAAACTTCTCTGTGGGTTAAAGATCCAATTTCAGGAGACTTGTAAAGCTCAACCCAGGAGCTGCTGCCAAGAGTTTTAGAGTGCTCATCTTAGAAAGAACTATAGAGATCCTCCCAAGAGGAATATTTGGCTCCTCCCAGGAGGATTATTACACCTAACCAAGGAGGATTATTGAGCTCTACCCAGGAGGATTGCAAAGCTTCTTCAAAAAGGATTACAGAACCCCACTCAGGAAGATTAAAAAGCTCCTCTCATGAGAATTATAAAGCTTCTTTGCCCCAAAGTATTATATAGCTCCACCCAAGAGGATTATATTGCTCCACCCAAGAGGATTATATAGCTCCACACAGAAACATTTTTGAGCTCTGCCCTCTAGGATTATAGAGCTCCTTCCATGAGGATTTAAAAGCTACAGCCAAGAAGGTTATCAAGCCTTAGACATCTTCTTTCGATACCTATACACCGGTTTACCTGAATCTCACGCCGGGCGCGCCTCTCTATTCCAGAGCCACATACTGCCTGCAATGGGTTCTAGACTGTCAATCGGTGCGGTAGTGGCCATTTCTTTTAACTGTGTGATCGCCTTGCTTATTGTAATATTATTTCTCATTTTATGTAAAGCTTGCCAGACCCCCTCTTGCCCCAGTTCCAGCCCTTCATCAGAGTCAGAAAATAGAAACGAGGAGAAGTATCTCCTACAACCGTGAGCCATCGAATCCTCTGTTGTAAAGTAACGCATTCACATTGCACTAATCCCAATAATATTCCGCCGCTTTTCGTCCGTCACTAATATGTAATCACGTCCACTGCACAGTCTGCACGTGACTTCCGCATGGTAATATTGCACCTTTCTCTGCACCTCTTACTTTTATAACTTCTCTATGCCTACAGGGGTCCAGATGATAGCAGCAGATCTTCTTCAATCAACGGTAGGCTAAGAGCACAAGTGTTATGAAAAACCCTGGAGCCAAAAAGAAAAACCTGTAAATGTGATAGCTTGTAGAGAGAACTCAATACGTTTGCTGTTATATCTCGGTTATGTCTTCCTTTCAGCGGCTTGGAACAATGGCGCAGTGTTTGTATTAACTCAGGTCAGTATGAGGATTGCTCCAGGAAAACGACACACAATGGACTGTTATTGCTCCGCACGCCCCGTTGGTTCTTTTTCCTTAATGCTCAGCACAGAGTACTATGGAAAAATCAAAAATACGGACATAGGACTCCAAAAGATAAAGAAAGAGGGCTTTGGCTCTCCAGCCTTTGCAATAACTAATGAGCAGCTACTACTCTTACGCGATCAAACAGATAATGGTTTCAGGAGTCTGAGGTTTAGGTAGCACCTAGTTTTAAGGGTTTAATTGGCTATGGGAACCATCTGGCTAACAATATGGTGGAACAATCCAAGATAAACACTGATTACGCCTGTCGTGATTCAGGTGACCTTCTAAGGTTTAGTTGACCCTTGCAACCTCTCAGTCTCCCCACCAAAGATGGGACACTTGTGATAGAGAATAGTGAATTACCTTAACCTATCCTAGGGTCCTTTACAGTATAGCAATAAGGGGAGGCAATTGCTCTGAATTTTCAGTTATTCTCCCATTTTAAGAAAATGGGGGGTTATTTAGGAGTAGGCAACTTCGGAACACACCAGCGAAGGAATTTTGCAAGGAGATGAGCCAATATCCCCGTGTGACCTACAATATGAGATAAATATCACTACAGGAGGCTTATATCCTTCATTGTATAGCTGTAATATCAATACAATGTCCGATGTTCACTAGTGAAAAACAATTTTTGTACTTGGTAGGAGTTGCACTGTTAGCAGATGACCACTGTCTGTCCGTGTAGTTTGACCTCTGTCATCAGTCCTATTGGAGATGGAGGAAAACTGACCAGTCACCTTTGTCTGTGTTGGCCACCTGTGTAATGGCGTTTTATGGTGTTCCTGTGTGAGACAAGGTAACCTTTGTGCTTCCATGTGTTAGGGGGAGGGGGGGGGGGCATTAGGTTCTGCAAGGCCGAGGGAAGTATAAGAATATACACTATGTGGCCAACAGTTTGTGCACATCCGACCATCACACCTCTATGAGCTTGTTGGACATCCCTATCCAAAACCTTAGCCACTTTCAAATCCCTTTTGTTGTAAAACCCAACTCTACTCATGTGGGAAGGCTTCCTATTTGTGAGGTCAGGCGCTGATGTTGTAGAAGAAGACCTGGCTTATATGGCCTTCAAATTCCCAAAGGTGTTCAGTAGGGTTGAGGTCATGTTCAGTAGGGTTGAGGTCATGTTGCTGTGCAGGCCATTGAAGTTCCTCCACAGCAAATTGGTCAAACCATGTCTCTATGGAGCTGGCTTTGCATAGTTGTCTACCATGTCTCTGTGTGCTGTAGCATTTCCAGTACTCTTCACTGGATACACCTGAACTCCATCTTTCAGAGGGGGTCCCACTTTCTTGGCTGTATAGTGTATAGGTCATGGCATGCAGATGGACAACGGTTCAACACATTGGATTTCTGTGCTGAAAAGCAAACGTTATTTGGATTTGGAGCTCTTCACCCTATGTTAGCTCCTGAGCTACACAAAGATGTGGGCTGCCCCAAGGTGACACTTTTGAGGCATGCTGCTCTTTCTCAGGCTATGATGCCAGAATTGTTCCCTACACTCTCTGCACTGTGTTGTATTCTCACTACCAACCATTTATATTAGGGCAACTGAGCCAGGCTTAGAGGTCTCAGAACTCCCAGGTAGTCCTGTGTTTGAGCACCACGATGGGTCTGCTAGCAGCCTTAAGCTGCAAGGAATTTATGTGTCACAAACAGACTTCCAGGCTTATAGCAGGCCCATCCTGGTGCCCACACATGGACTTCCAGGCTTATAGTAGGCCCATTATGGTGTCCACACACAGACTTCTAGGTTTATAGCAGACTCATCCTGGGGCCCACACACAGACCTCCAGGATTATAGCAGGCCCATCCTGGTGCCCATACATGGACTTCCAGGCTTATAGCAGGCCCATCCTGGTGCCCATACATGGACTTCCAGGCTTATAGCAGGACCATTATGGTGCCCACACAAGGACTTCCAGGCTTATAGCAGGCCCATCCTGGTGCCCATACATGGACTTCCAGGCTTATAGCAGGCCCATCCTGGTGCCCATACATGGACTTCCAGGCTTATAGCAGGACCATTATGGTGCCCACACAAGGACTTCCAGGCTTATAGCAGGCCCATCATGGTGCCCACACATGGACTTACAAAGCTTATAGCAGGCCCATCCTGGTGCCCACACATGGACTTCCAGACTTATAGCAGGCCCATCCTGGGGCCCACACACAGACCTCTAGACTTATAGCAGGCACATCCTGGTGCCCACACACAGACTTCCAGGCTTATAGCAGGCCCATCCTGGTGCCCATACACAGACTTCCAGGCTTATAGCAGGCCCATCACGGTGCCCACACATGGACTTCCAGGCCTATAGCAGGCCCATCCTGGTGCCCACACACAGACTTCCAGGCTTATAGCAGGCCCATGATGGTGCTCACACACAGACCTCCAGGCTTATAACAGGCCCATCCTGGTGCCCACACACAGACTTTTAGGTTTATAGCAGACTCATTCTGGTGCCCACACACAGACCTCCAGGCTTATGGCAGGCCCATCCTGGTGCCCACACGGACTTCCAGACTTATAGCTGGCCCATCAGGGTGCCCACACACAGATCCTCTAGGCTTATAGCAGGCCCATCATGGTGCCCACACACAGACTTCTAGGTTTATAGCAGAAGCAGACTCATTCTGGTGCCCAAACAAAGACCTCCAGGCTTATGGCAGGCCCATCCTGGTGCCCACACGGACTTCCAGGCTTATAGCAGGCCCATTCTGGTTCCCACACCTGGACTTCCAGGCTTATAGCAGGCCCATTGTGGTGCCCACACACAGGGCAACCTGGGAGTCCTGAAACCTATATGCTTGGCCCAGTCACCCCTCCTTGGATTGGCCAGAAGTCTGATCCTCCCAAAGCTTTTCCTGCAGGGGACCAGACACGCGTGCCTTCTGTATGTGACCGGTCCCCGTGACACCCCCGTGTAGTTTTTGCCTTCTATTGCATTGACTGAACCACATCTATGCAATCTAAACTTTGGGTGGAATTATTCCAATTTGATTATTTCTGCCCATCTCTGCCTGCTTCTGCCAAGCTCCACCCACCCCATCCCTTGTGAGGATCGTAGCACAAGGCACACACGCCCACTGCTCAAAGAGCCTGCCCACAAATGCTAATCATGTCTGAAGGAATATGGGAAATGTAGTATTAAAGAGCTTTCCATGAATAAATAATGAGATGTGGGGAGTGCTTCAAAACCCTCCACTGGCAGACAGGAAATTAGATTATTTTCTGGACATTGAGTGATGACACCACTGGTCATAAAAACGAGTAGATATTTTCCGGACAGTGAGTGATGACATCACTGGCCATAAAAATGAGTAGACATTTTCCGGACATTGAGTGATGACATCACTGGCCATAAAAATGAGTAGACGTTTTCCGGACATTGAGTGATGACATCACTGGCCATAAAAATGAGTAGACATTTTCCAGACATGGAGTGATGACATCACTGGCCATAAAAAACGAGTAGACGTTTTCCAGACATTGAGTGCTGACATCACTGGCCATAAAAATGAGTAGACATTTTCCGGACATTGAGGGATGACATCACTGGCCATAAAAATGAGTAGACATTTTCCGGACATTGAGTGATGACATCACTAGCCATAAAAATGAGTAGACATTTTCCGGACATTAAGTGATGACATCACTGGCCATAAAAAGTAGTAGACATTTTCCGGACATTGAGTGATGACATCACTGGCTATAAAAAACGAGTAGACGTTTTCTGGACATTGAGTGATGACATCACTGGCCATAATCCGGACATTGAGTGATGACATCACTGGCCATAAAAATGAGTAGATATTTTCCAGACAGTGAGTAATGACATCACTAGCCATAAAAATTAGTAGACATTTTCTGGACATTGAGTGATGACATCACTGGCCATAATCCGGACATTGAGTGATGACATCACTGGCCATAAAAATGAGTAGATATTTTCCAGACAGTGAGTAATGACATCACTAGCCATAAAAATTAGTAGACATTTTCGGACATTGAGTGATGACATCACTGGCCATAATAATGAGTTGACATTTTCTGGACATTGAGTGATGACATCACTGGCCATAAAAATTAGTAGACATTTCCGGACATTGAGTGATGACATCACTGGCCATAAAAATGAGTAGACATTTTCTGGACATTGAGTGATGACATCAATGGCCATAATCCGGACATTGAGTGATGACATCACTGGCCATAAAAATGAGTAGACATTTTCCAGACATGGAGTGATGACATCACTGGCCATAAAAAACGAGTAGACGTTTTCCAGACATTGAGTGCTGACATCACTTGCCATAAAAACGAGTAGACATTTTCCGGACATTGAGGGATGACATCACTGGCCATAAAAATGAGTAGACATTTTCTGGACATTGAGGGATGACATCACTGGCCATAAAAATGAGTAGACATTTTCCGGACATTGAGTGATGACATCACTGGCCATAATAATGAGTAGACATTTTCCAGACATTGAGTGATGACATCAGTGGCTATAATAATGAATTGAAATGAACATACACAGATTGTGTTGAGCTGTTTGTCTGGAGTTCAGCTTTAGAGAGTCAAAAACTGACCAATAGGAAGCCAAGGTAGGCATTGATCTTACAAGCCGCGGGTCGGGACGGCATTGTGTTTGAGACATTAGGAGGCACCAAATCTTCTTCCACCATAGAACTTCCACTGAGAGAAATGTGATTTCCTGTTGTAGCGGATTCTGCACCTTATAAACCAGATTGTGTATAGCGAGCACTGCGTGTCGCCACTTCTCATGTAATGACTGTTCAATAAACTCAGTTCCAGCTTTATCATCCCGTGTGTGTTATGTCTCTAGTCACTACAATCAGGTAACCGCCAATGATGTCCAACCGCGACCCGGCGCTGCAAGGAAACTACCACTGAAATGTTAGACGAGATCTACACCCCATCTGTATAATCTCATACAATCTGCAACATGTCATCTTCAATATATTTCCATATTTAGCTTTCATAATAATAATCACTGGCGGTCCTGCCCTGATGGGCTTTGCTCAGGCACTTCCTGTTATAGGACGACAACTGTCTCAAAAATTGTCTCCTATTCTGTCAACTTGAAAATTATAGACGGCATCAAGTGCGGCCCCCGACACCTCCAGAGGGCCACGCAACAGCAACACCTCAACGCCAAAACATTTTGCTACTGCTGCATCTTTTGCAGCAATTCATAATGCACACTGAAGGAGTTGGGAGTACAGTGACCCTCAGCATTGGGGTCAGTGAGTGCAATAATTACCCCCAGCATTGGTGTCAGTGGACACATTGATAACCCCCAACATTGGTGACAGTGAGTGCAAAAACAACATCCCACATTGGTGTCAGTGAGTGCAAAAATAAGATTCCACACTGGTGTCAGTTGATGTAATAATAACTCCCAGCATTGGTGTCAGTGAGAGCAAAAATAACCCCCCCCCCCCAGCATTGGTGTCAGAGGACATTATAAGAACCCAAAACTTTGGTGCCAATTTGACACAATGATAACCCCCTAATGTTGGTGCCAATTGGATGCAATAATAACCCCCAACACTGGTGTCAGTGGACACATTGATAACCCCCAACATTGGTGTCAGTGGTTGCAATAATAACCCCCAGCACTGGTGTCAGTGGACACATTGATAACCCCCAACATTGGTGTCAGTGGTTGCAATAATAACCCCCAGCACTGGTGTCAGTGGACACATTGATAACCCCCAACATTTTGCCAATTGGATGCAATAATAACCCCCAATAATAACCCCCAACATTGGCGTCAGTGGACACAATGATAACCCCCAACATTGGTGTCAGTGGACACAATGATAACCCCCAACATTGGTGTCAGTGCACACAATGATAACATCCAATATTGGTGTCAGTGGACACAATGATAACCCCCAACATTGCTGTCAGTTGGATGCAAAAATAACCCCCAACATTGGTGTCAGTGGATACAATAATAACCCCCAGCACTGGTGTCAGTGGACACATTGATAACACCCAAAATTGGTGCCAATTGAATGGAAAAATAACCCCCAACATTGGTGTCAGTGGATGCAATAATAACCCCCAGCACTGGTGTCAGTGGACACATTGATAACACCCAAAATTGGTGCCAATTGAATGGAGAAATAACTCCCAACATTGGTGTCAGTGGATGCAATAATAACCCCTAACATTGGTGTCAGTGGATGCAATAATAACCCGTAACATTGGTGTCAGTAAGTGCAAAAATAACCCTTAGCATTGGTGTCATTTGACGCAATAATAGCCCCCAATATTGGTACCAATTGGACACAGTGATAACCCCCAGCATTGGTGTCAGTGGAAACAATAATAACTCCCACCATTGGTGTAAATTGGATGCAATAATAGCCCCCAACATTGGTGCCAATTGGACGCAATAATAACCCCCAACATTGGTGTCAGCGAGTGCAAAAATAACCCCCCAGCATTGGTGTCAGTGGACGCAATAATAACCCCTAACATTGGTACCAATTCGACACAATGATAACCCCCCAACATTGGTGCCAATTGGATGCAATAATAACCCCCAAGATTGGTGTTAGTGGACACAATGATAATTTCCAACATTAATGCAAACTGGATGCAATAATAACCTCAAGCATTGGTGTCAGTGGACGCTATAATAACCCCAAACATTGGTGCCAATTGGACGCAATAATAACCCCAACACTGGTGTCAGTGTACACATTGATAACCCCCAACATTGGCGTCAGTGGAAACAATAATAGCTCCCACCATTGATGCCAATTGGATGCAATAATAGCCCCCAATATTGGTGTCAGTGAGTGAAAAAATAACCCCCCAGCATTGGTGTCAGTGGACGCAATAATAACCCACAACATTGGTACCAATTTACCACAATGATAACCCCCAACATTGGTGCCAATTGGATGCAAAAATAACCCCCAGCACTGGTGTCAGGTCGGCTTTAAAGAGAATCTGTCAACGCTGGGTACCTGTAATAATCTGACTTTCTGCTCTTAAACTGGAATAATTATACAGGTTTACTTTTCAGAGAACATCTAGTTTTTTATTATTCACTTATATTTTCTACCCGTCAGAGCTAATCAGAGTAGAGTTTCAGAAAGAGGGATAAGGATGACGGAGGTTTGTCTGATTTGGGGTGAAAGGTCGGCTTTAAAGAGAATCTGTCACCTATGGACACCTGTAACTGACTTTCCACTCTTAAGCTGGTATAATAATATAGGTTTACCTTTCAGAGAATACCTTTTTTTATTATTTACTTGTATTCTCTCCCTGTCAGAGCTGATCAGAGTAGCTTTTTAGAAATATGGATTGGGATGACGTAGTTTTGGGGTGAAAGGTCCTTTAAAGGGTAATTAAGGTTGCTTCAAACAGACATCGAATTTTAAATTTTTTTAACAAAGAGAATAAAATGTTTGCTGCCTGAGAGTAAATCTCGGATCCCTGGACTCTTCCTAATTCTCCCCAGAGTTCTCTTTTAAACCTGTGTGTATGTAGATGTCCCCCCGAGCTCCTTCCCAGGTTGGGTGGCCAGTTTGGCAGTTTCTGTATGATGTACAAATAAGACCCCTTTCACACTCGTGGCGCTTTAGGGCTATTTAAGCGGTGCTTTCGGCCACTAGCGGGGCATTTTAACCCCAAAAAAGAGGTTAAAAACTGTAGTTTTGCTGCGCTTTCAAAGTGCTTTCAGGTGCTTTGAAAGCGCTGCCCATTCATTCCAATGGGAAGGGCATTTTGGGAGCACTAAATACATCGTTACCAGCCCGCCCCAAAGATGCTGGTTGCAGGACTTTTCCTAACGTCCCACAAGCGCACCGCCCCAGTGTGAAAAAAGACACACTGGAATGAATGGGAGGCGGTTTTCAGAGGCTATTTCTAGCGCCAGGGGCGTACCTAGAGCATTTGGCACCCGGGGCGGATCCTATATATGGCACCCCCCACCCCACCTTAAAATGTAAAAACACCCCACTGTGCCCCCTGCATACCTCTGCATCCTTCAATATCTTTTTTGGCACTACTGTGTACCCCCTCTCCACAACTGCCCCTCTGGACCCCTTTACATTACACAGCACCCTGCACCTCTGGACCCCTTTACATTATGCAGCACCCTGAACCTCTGGACCCCTTTACATTACACAGGACCTTGCACCTAAGGACCTCTTTACATTACACAGCACCCTGCACCTCTGGACCCCTTTACATTACACAAACCTTGTACCCCTGGATCCCTTTACATAACACAGCACCCTGAACCTCTGGACCCCTTTACATAACACAGCACCCTGAACCTCTGGTCCCCTTTACATTACACAGCACCCTGAACCTCTGGACCCTTTTACATTACACAGCCCCTGTACCGCTGCACCCCTTTACATTACACAGCCCCCCACAGCTCTGGACCCCCTACAACATTACACAGCCCTTGTACCGCTGCACCCCTTTACATTACACAGCCCCCCACAGCTCTGGATCCCCTACAGTGCAGACCCCCTCCCTACAGTACAGACCCCCCCTACAGTGCAGACCCCCATTTACAGTGCAGACCCCCCCATCTACAGTGAAGACCCCCCATCTACAGTGAAGACCCCCCTACAGTGCAGATCCCCTACAGTAAAGACCCCTCCCCCTACAATGCAGACCCCCCTACAGTACAGACCCCCTTACAGTACAGACCCCCCTACAGTACAGAATCCTCCCCTACAGTACAGACCCCTCCCCCTACAGTGCAGGACCCCCCTCCAGTGCAGACCCCCCCCTACAGTGCAGACCTCCCCCTACAGTACAGAACCCCCCTACAGTGCAGACCCCCCTACAGTGCAGACCCCCCTACAGTACAGACCCCCCTACAGTACAAGACCCCCCTACAGTGCAGACCCCCCTACAGTACAAGACCCCCCTACAGTACAGACCCCCCCTACAGTACAGACCCCCCCCCCCTACAGTACACAGACCCCCCTACAGTGCAGACCCCCCCTACAGTACAAGACCCCCCTACAGTGCAGACCCCCCTACAGTACAAGAGCCCCCTACAGTGCAAGACCCCCCCTACAATACAAGACCCCCCCTATAGTGCAGACCCCCCTACAGTACAAGACCCCCCTACAGTACAAGACCTCCCTACAGTACAAGACCCCCCTACAGTGCAGACCCCCCTACAGTACAAGACCCCCCTACAGTACAAGACCCCCCCCTACAGTGCAAGACCCCCCCTACAATACAAGACCCCCCCTACAGTGCAGACCCCCCTACAGTACAAGACCCCCCCCTACAGTACAGACCCCCCCCTACAGTACAGACCCCCCTACAGTACAAGACCCCCCCCTACAGTAAAGACCCCCCTACAGTACAGGACCCCCCTACAGTGCAGACCCCCCCTACAGTGCAGACCTCCCCCTACAGTACAGAACCCCCCCCCCTACAGTGCAGACCCCCCTACAGTGCAGACCCCCCTACAGTACAGACCCCCCCTACAGTACAAGACCCCCCTACAGTGCAGACCCCCCCTACAGTACAAGACCCCCCTACAGTACAGGACCCCCCCTACAGTACAAGACCCCCCTACAGTGCAGACCCCCCTACAGTACAGACCCCCCTACAGTACAGACCCCCCTACAGTACAGCAGACCCCCCTACAGTACAAGACCCCCCCCCCACAGTGCAAGACCCCCCCTACAGTGCAGACCCCCCTACAGTACAAGACCCCCCTACAGTACAAGACCCCCCTACAGTACAAGACCCCCCCTACAGTACAAGACCCCCCTACAGTGCAGACCCCCCTACAGTACAAGACCCCCCCTACAGTACAAGACCCCCCCTACAGTGCACAGACCCCCCTACAATACAGACCCCCCCTACAGTGCAGACCCCCCTACAGTACAAGACCCCCCCCTACAGTACAGACCCCCCCCTACAGTACAAGACCCCCCCTACAGTACAAGACCCCCCCCTACAGTAAAGACCCCCTACAGTGCAGGACCCCCCTCCAGTGCAGACCCCCCCCTACAGTGCAGACCCCCCCTACAGTACAGAACCCCCTACAGTGCAGACCCCCCTACAGTGCAGACCCCCTACAGTACAAGACCCCCCCTACAGTACAAGACCCCCCTACAGTGCAGACCCCCCTACAGTACAAGACCCCCCCTACAGTACAAGACCCCCCTACAGTGCAGACCCCCCCTACAGTACAAGACCCCCCTACAGTACAAGACCCCCTACAGTGCAAGACCCCCCCTACAGTACAAGACCCCCCCCTATAGTGCAGACCCCCCCCTACAGTACAAGACCCCCCTACAGTACAAGACCTCCCTACAGTACAAGACCCCCCCTACAGTACACAGACCCCCCCTACAGTACAAGACCCCCCTACAGTACAAGACCCCCCCTACAGTGCAAGACCCCCCCTACAATACAAGACCCACCCCTACAGTGCAGACCCCCCTACAGTACAAGACCCCCCCCTACAGTACAGACCCCCCCCTACAGTACAAGACCCCCCCTACAGTACAAGACCCCCCCTACAGTAAAGACCCCCCTACAGTACAGAAACCCCCTACAGTAAAGACCCCTCCTACAGTAAAGACCCCACCCCACCCAGACCCATAATGTACCTCAGAAAACACACATGGGGAGAGCCCGAGGCAGTGGCATTTTGGGGGGGGAGGTGCGAGACACCTGTCGGCAGTGACCCGGGACCCGGTGCAATAATCATGTTCTCTCAGTGGTCACGGTTCTCGGCAGTGCCGCGGCTGTCACAGTCGAGCAGAGTGAAGCCGCCTCCCCTTCCTCCTTTAAGTCTACACAGTGCTGTGCATGCAGGAGGAGGGGGAGGCGGCTTCACTCTGCTCAGCTATGACAGCCGCTGCCGAGACTGATAAGAACTACGACAACAGAGAGAAGGGGATAGCGCCGGGTCCCCCGGGTCACTGGCGACAGGTGCCACTCGGCGTGTGGCTCGCACCCCCCCTCCACCCGCAATACCACTGCCTCAGGCACTCAGTGTGGTCTGTCACCGAGCGGTGCCGCTGCATAACCCGGCGCTGTCTCCTCTTCAGTCTCTGAGGGGGGAGGGCACTGGCCTGACACCCCCCCCCCCAGTGTGTGGCACCCAGGGCGGCCTGCCCCCCCCCCCCCCCCACTTAGTACGCCTCTGTCTAGCGCTAAGACCACTTTCACACTGAGGCGCTTTTCAGGCACTTTCATGCTAAAAACAGCGCCTAAAAAGCTCACGAAAACTTATTTCCATTGAAATCAATGAACGCTTTCACACTGGGGCAGTGCGCTGGCAGGGCTGTGAAAAACTCCCCTCCCCATTGAAATGAATGGAAAGCTCTTCAAAAGCGCCTGAAAAGCTCCTCAAAAGCGCTCAGTGTTTTTTACTGGCAGTTTAGAAGCGACTCAGTGTGAAAGTGGCCTAAAGCACCTGAAAACTGCTCCAGTGTGAAAGGGGTCTTAGCATTCAACACGTCACCATTATTCTAGGTAAATATATTTCTAAAGGTGCTATTGACATGACATTTTCACCACACGTCGGTAACAACCCATGCAATTCATACATACAAAAACACCAAAACAAATAAGTTCAGAAATGAAGTCATGTGTAATAAATTGGAATGGCACAGGGAAAAAGTATTGAACACATGAAGAAAGAGAGGTGCAAAAAGGCATGGGGAGCCAAGACACAGCTGAAATCTATCAGTAATTAGGAAGCAATCCTGCCCCTTATCAGTGCAAATTAATATCAGCCGGTTCAGTCTGAACTGATGGCTTGTAAAAAGGTGTCTCATTACCAAGGTGTCACACAAGAAACATCTCATGAAGGGTAAAAGCAAAGAGCTCTCTCAAGACCTTTACAACCTTATTGTTGCAAAACATACTGATGTCATTGGTTACAGAAGGATATCCAAACTTCTGAAGTTTCCAGTGAGCACTGTTGGGGCCATAATCAGGAAGCGGTAGGAACATAATTTTACCATAAACCGGCCACGAGCAGGTGCTCCTCGCAAGATTTCAGAAAATAATTATCAGAAGAGTTGTCCAAGAGTCAAGGACCGCTTGTGGAGAGCTTCACAAAGACCTGGAATTAGCAGGTACAATTGCTTCAAAGAAAACAATAAGTAATGCACTCCCCCGCCGTGGCCTGTATGCTCGCTCACCACGCACGACTCCATTGCTGAGGAAAAAGCATGTTGAAGCTTGTTTAACCACTTGCCTACCGGGCACTTACACCCCCTTCCTGCCCAGACCAATTTTCAGCTTTCAGCGCTGTCACACTTTGAATGACAATTGCGCGGTCATACAACACTGTACCCAAATGACATTTTTATCATTTTCTTCACACAAATAGAGCTTTCATTTGGTGCTATTTAATCACTGCTGTTTTTTTTCTTTTTTTACAAAAAAAAAAAAAAAAAGACCAAAAATTTGGAAAAAAATATGTTTTTTACTTTTTTCTATTGGTAAATTTTGTAACTAAGTAATTTTTCGCCTTTACTGATGTGCGCTGATGAGGCAGCACCGATGGGCACTGATAGGCTGAATTGGTGGACACTGATGAGGCGGCACTTATTGGCACTGATGAGGAGGCACTAATATGCCGCACTTATGGGCACTGATAGGTGGCACTGATAGGCACTAATAGGCGGCAGTGGTGGGCATTGATAGGCGGCACTGGTAGGCATAGATAGGCTGCACGGATAGGCATACAGATGGGCACTGATGGGCATTGATGGGTGGCACTGATGGGCGACACTGATGGGCATTAATCGACAGCAGTGATGAGCAGCACTGATAGGTGGCACTGATCGCCAGCACTGCCTGGCATGGCTAATGGGCACTGATTGGTGGCACTTGTGGGCAGTGGTAGGCACTGATTGCTGCCACTGGTGGGCACTGTATGCTGACATTGGTGGGCACTGTATTGTGACACTATATTTCTTTATTGTAATCAGGGCACTGATGATCAGTGCCCTGATTACATTCCTAGATGTCCTCCTGTGAGGAGATGCCGCTGATCGGCTCTCCCCGCCACACACTCTGTCAGTGTGAGGCGAGGAGAGCCGATTACTGGCATCTCCGTGTTTACATTTGACCAGCTGTGATTGGACACAGCCTATCACATGGTTACAAAGAGCCGCGGACGTGGCTCTTTACAGAGATCGGGGTCACGCCATCTGGGACGCCGTCATATGACGTCTTCCTAGAGAGACGCACCGCTCCGCCGTCATTTGACAGTGGGTGGGCGGCAACTACCGTATTTATCGGCGTATAACACGCATCGCCGTATAACACGCACCCCAAGTTTAGGAGGGAATTTTAAGGAAAAAAAGTTTTAGGAGAGAAGTTTAGGGGAAAAAAAAAAAAAACTTACGTTTAAGCGTCATTTGCAGCCTTGCCCAGCATCATTTGCAGCTTGCCCAGCGTCTTTTGCAGCCTTGCCCAGCGTCTTTTGCAGCCTTGCCCAGCGTCTTTTGCAGCCTTGCCCAGTGTCATTTGCAGCCTTCCCCAGCTTATTTTGCAGCCTTGCCCAGTGTCATTTGCAGCCTTCCCCAGCATCTTTTGCAGCCTTGCCCAGCGTCATTTGCAGCCTTCCCCAGCTTCTTTTGCAGCCTTGCCCAGCATCTTTTGCAGCCTTGCTCAGCGTCTTTTGCAGCCTTGCCCAGCGTCATTTGCAGCCTTGCCCAGCATCATTTGCAGCCTTGCCCAGTGTCATTTGAAGCTTGCCCAGTGTCATTTGCAGCTTGCCAGCGTCATTTGTAGTTTGCCCAGTGTGATTTGCAGCATTGCCAGCGTCATTTGCCTTGCCCACGTTTAAATTTCCCGCCGCGAGACAAACCGCGCATGCGCCGCCGAAAAAAGACCGAACCGCGGCCGAAAATGCCGAACCACCGCCGAAAAAGACCGAGCCGACTGTTCGGCTCCGCTCGGAGTCCCGCCTCCCTGCTGTTTCGGGAGCGAGCGCAGGGAGGCGGGACTACGAGCGGAGCTGAACAGTCGGCTTCAGCCTTTTTCGGCCACGGTTCGGCCTTTTTCGGCCGCGGTTCGGTCTTTTTCGGCGACGGTCGCCATCTTTCGGCGCCGCTCGCTTTTTTTGTCATTTTTTTGGGGGGGTATCGGCGTATAACACGCACCCACGACTTTCCCCCGATTTTAAGGGGGAAAAAGTGCGTGTTATACGCCGATAAATACGGTAGTTAAGATTTGCTGTACAACATTTAGATAAGCCCATGAAATACTGGGAGAATATATTCTGGTCAGAAGAGACCACAATTGACCTCTTTGGATGCCACAATACACACCATGTTTGGAGGTCACGTGGCACATCATCCCAAAAACACCCCCCATGCCAACAGTGAGGTTTGGAGGTGGGAACATGATGGTGTGGGGCTGTTTTTCAGCAAACCTCATATCATTGAAGGAAGGATGAGTGGAAAGTCGTACCAAGACATTCCTGATAAAAGTCTGCAGCCATCTACCAGGATGATGAAGATGAAACGAGGGCGGACATTTCAGCCGGACAATCATCCCAACCACAAAGCCAAGGAAACTCTCTATTGGCTTCAAAGAAAGAGAAAATAAAGCTGCTAGAATGATCCAGCCAATCACCTGACTTGAATGCAACAGAAAATCTATGGAAAGAACTAAAGATCGAAGGTCATAGAAGAGGTCCACGGAACCTTTCAAGATTTGAAGGCTGTTTGTGTGGAAGAACGGGCCGAAATCACACCTGAGCCACGCATGCGACTCGTTTCTCCATACAGGAGCCTGCGTCCTATGCCGCGTACACACGATCGGAATTCCGGCCAGAAAAAGACCGATGAGAGCTTTTCATCGGAAAATGCGACCGTGTGTAGGCTCCATCGGAATTTTGCTGGCCGAATTTCCGACAGCAAGAAATTGAGAGCGTGTTCTCAATTTTTCCGACGGAAAAGGTTTCTATCGGAAATTCTGATCGTGTGTAGCAATTCCGACGCGCAAAATTCCTACGCATGCTCGGAAACAATTCGGCGCATGCTCGGAAGCATTGAACTCGGCTCGTTGTAGTGTTGTACGTCACCGCGTTCTTGGCGGTCGGAATTTGGTGTGACCGCGTGTAGGCAAGACAGTTTGAGCAGAATTCTGTCGGGAAAACCATCAGAGGTTTTTCCGAAGAGAATTCCGATCGCGTGTACGCGGCATTGGAGCCGTCATTACCAACAAAGGATCAGTGGCGGCTGGTGCTCAAAATTTTTGGGGGGGCGCAAACAAACAGCCTCAATGTGCCCATCAAACGCTGCCACTGTGCCCATTAAATGCTGCCACTGTGCCCATCAAACGCTGCCACTGTGCCCATCAAACGCTGCCACTGTGCCCATCAAACGCTGCCACTGTGCCCCAAGTGCTGCCACTGTGCCCCAAGTGCTGCCACTGTGCCCCAAGTTCTGCCACTGTGCCCAAGTGCTGCCATTGTGCCCCAAGTGCTGCCACTGTGCTCCAAACGCTGCCACTGTGCCCCTTAAGTGCTGCCACTGTGCCCCTTAAGAGCTGCCACTGTGCCCCTCAAGTGCTGCCACTGTGCCCCTCAAGTGCTGCCACTGTGCCCTTCAAGTGCTGCCACTGTGCCCCTCAAGTGCTGCCACTGTGTCCTTCAAGTGCTGCCACTGTGCCCCTCAAGTGCTGCCACTGTGTCCTTCAAGTGCTGCCACTGTGCCCCTCAAGTGCTGCCACTGTGCCCCCTGCCTGCCCTCTGCACTTACCTTGTCTCGGTGTGCAGCTGGTGACGGCGTTAGGCGGCGAGCGGTGTCTCCTCATCGTCCGATGTCTTCTCCCGCGCTCCTCCTGTCTTCTGCTATGATTGGACGCCTAGCGTCCAATCACAGCGCCTGTGACTTCAGCCAATGAGGTGACAGGTAACAGACCTGGCAACCTGATTGGCTGAGAGGCGGGTCTGTGTTAGGGAAGCGATGTATTCGCTTCTCTAACACAATACTGTGTAATCAGCGAACGCACAGCAGTGCGCCCGCTGTTTACACTTAGGGAAGCCTATTAGAGCACACCGCTCTAATCAGGTCACCTATTAGAGCTTACAGCTCTAATAGGGCGCTTCCAAAAACCCCCCCCCCCCCCTCTGTAATTGAGATGCCCGGCGCCCGACAAGGGGGCGGACACCTGAATAGGGGCGGCAGCGGTGACAATAGATAGATTCATGCAATGCATGAATCTATCTATTGGTGATAGAGCGGTGCAGGAGAGGGGGGGGGCGGCGCTCCTGCGCCCTCTATGCACGCACCACCACTGCAAAGGATTTTGTACCAAGTATTAAATAAATTTCACTTAGCGTGTTCAATACTTTTTCCCTGTGTCCTTCCATTCTAGTACACAGAACTTCATTTCTGAACTTATTGGTTTTGGATTTGTTGGGATTGTTTCGGTTGTTACCGACATGTGGTGAAAATGTCATGTCAATAGCACGATTAGATATACAGTATATTTACCTAGAAAAATTGTGGCGTGTTCAATACTTATTTTACCCGCTGTATATGACGGGGGGGGGGGGATCTCTGGTCTCGGGATGGAATACGGATGAATTTGCAGATTTGGGGATTATTCGGATTTGTGACCTTCAGGATGAATGAGCCCAGAGAGTCATAGAAGACAATGGAGGGGAGAAGCAGGCGGGTCGTCGGAGGGGGGTGGGGGGGTTGGCACCCGGGGGGCTCGTGTTTATCCATCAGGAAGAGAAGCGTCTGCTTTGCCGATACAGCAACTTCACCGAGGACAATAATTCGGCTCGTTCAGCGGAAAATCTCATTAACCCCCTCATTGCCCGGAGCCTGAGCCGGCCTACACCAATCAGATGAGTAATTCAGGATCAGGTATAAAAGGGCAAACAAAACTGGCCAGCCGGGATCTTACCAACTTGTATAACAATGAGCTTCTCTACCTTTGTCATTATATGTTCAACAATATATCTGTTATGTCTATTTTGATGAACTAAATACAATCTTTTGACAAGGTATTATAGTGTATTAGAGTAGGGATTGCTATTAATGGAACAGGGTATAAGAGAAGAGATGGGGAGTATAAAGGTGGTGTAGAAGAGTAGGGATTGGCATGATATGGGGAGGAATAATGCCCCGTACACGCGGTCGGAAATTCAGACGGAAAATGTCCGATCGGACCATGTTGTCGGAAAATCCGACCGTGTGTGGGCTCCATCGGACTTTATCCTGCTCTCAAATTTTCCAACAACAAAATCCGATCGGACTTTTTTCCGATCGCGTGTAGAGAATTCCGACGGACAAAGTGCCACGCATGCTCAGATCAAATTAGGAGACCAAACCTATTGGCTACTAGCCTCTACGTAGTCCCGTCGTACGCAACGAACGTCACCACGTTCAGAATAATCGGATTTTCCGACAACTTTGTCCGACCGTGTGTATGCAACACCAGTGTCGGACAAAATCCGTCTGAAAAAATCAGACGGATTTTGTGGTCGGAATTTCTGACCGTGTGTATGGGGTATTAGGGTAAAGATGGGTATTATAGGCATGGCGTTAAAGAGTAGGGGTCAGCATTATGAGTAATACATCTCTGCTAATGAAGCAAAGGGATCAGTAAGATAAAAAGAACAACATTATTAAGTCCTTTGCAGGACACAGAGCTGGATTTGAAGGAACTGGCCAATCAGCAGCAATATGGGATTATTTGGGGGGTGGTCACCGCCCCTCACCACCCATCAGGCAGGTGTTGTGTCATATAACAGATGGTTGAAATACGGGTCTCTGAGCCGCTTACAGCCATATCTCCTACTATAGGATGGAGTAAATATTAAGTCTCCTGAGTGGGATCATAGAGGGATCAGAATAAGATCAGACACAAACACTACACTATTACCCATCATCAGAGGAAGACAACTCACATCATTTCTCAAAACATCACTACATACTAAAGGAGAAGCATGGCGTGACCAGTTTGACAACCAGGCAGCTAGTATTTTCAGTAGACCTGTCTACATACGAGTGTAAATAGGAGGGGCAGGACTGAGAGCCAATCAGGTGTAATACATGCACGTGCTTTGACAAGGAACATGTTGGAAAGATCAGAGGGATGACCTTATCAGTCCACTGGCATCGGTGAGGATGGTCTGGAGAGATCCGTGCTGAGAGTTGTGTACTACTGTCCTGAGACGGTCTACAGTACCCTCTACGCTTTATATACTGACCAGCCTACCTTGGTATTTTTGTGCTTAGGTTTTTTTTTGTGTTTGGACCCCAGCATTCACACAAGAGCTGTGCCTGGGCTCGGGACACAGTGTTTTTTTATGCTATTTTGGGATGCTCAATCCCCTCTCGATGTATTCCTAAAATATTTTTGGAGAGCTCAAGTTGACCATTGGAGTGATGCGTGTGGGGAGCCAGATGTGAAGTTGCACATTTCTTATTTTTAACCCTGTGGATGCTCGTGTGTATTGTCAATCAATAATATATAATAATTTCTTCATAAAGAACCCTGATGAAGGAAAGGATCTTTCCGAAACGCGTCTGGTTCAGAGAGATATGTTTATTTGTCATTGATAGGCATTTATTCTGTATCCACATCTATATGTATCTATGTACTATTATTATATATATTTCTATTTGATATGTGTTTCTTTTGGAATAAGATTTCTATATTTATATAAATCTTTCTCTTATGCCGCGTACACACGTCCGGAATTCTCGTCGGAAAAAGCTGTCTTGCCTACACACGGTGACACCAAATTCCGAAGGCAATAACCCCACGCCTTAAAAAACGTTCGACTGCACTATAAAAGGGAAGTTTAATGCTTCCGAGCATGCGTCGAATTGTTTCCGAGCATGCGTCGGAATTTTGCGTGTCGGAATTGCATACACACGATCGGAAAATCCGATAGAAAGGTTTTCCGTCGAAAAAATTAAGAACAGGTTCTCAATCCAAAGTCCGTCGGAAATTCCGACAGAAAAAGACAGATGGGCATACACACGGTCGGAAAATCCGATGAAAAGCTCCCATCGGACTGTTTCCATCGGAAATTCCAACTGTGTGTACGTGGCATTATTGTGGTAGTGCCTTAAAAGTCCCAATTTGGGGGTATCCCCCTTTCTTTATCAGTCCACCGCTGCTCTTTCACTACCCAGCCAGCAGGTGGAGAGAGAGGACAGCACTGTATTCTTTAACTGTAAGTGATTGTATCTCCCTGGCTGTGCTGTGTGGCAGGTACACTAGCTCTGAAATATGCATTTTTCCTCTGTGCATTTAGCTGTTTACTTGGAGTCTTTTTGCTTTAGCTGTTTTGCAATTATCTTAAATGGCAGTAATAAAGCCCGGGTAAAGAAAACCATCAGACGGAGTTTGCTGATCTATAGAATATAAAACACACATTTCCCTATACATTCCCGAAACTTCCATTATGAGAACAGATGTTCCCATTAGCTGTTATGGGCTTCGTTTTGCGTTACCAGCAACATAATCGGTTATTTTTTTTTGCAAAAGCCTTCCAACGGTCCTTGTAAGGGACAAGGTCATTTAGCACCCAAGGAAAGAAGGTCAAATTTCCCCCATCCCCTATCAGGAGCTCCTGCCCTGGAATGTCTCTGTTTGGTTTGGGAACCTTAAAGTGGAAGTAAACCCCCCCTATCGTTTTCAGCCAAGGAAGCTGCCATCTTTGCCTCTGTTTAATCTTCAACTGCCACGGTGCTGCACATGTGCTCCGTTATGACACCAGCCATTGGATGGTTTGACTGTTTGGTTGAGAGCACAGCCAATGTGCAGTTAGCATTCACGGCATGCCTTTTTTTTTTAGACTGTTAAATCGATGGGTTTACTTCCGCTTTAAACAATTTAGGATAGAAGCCATGAGACCTCTTCCCTTCTGGGACGGGTGTGATGACCCCCCGGGGAGAGAAGACTTCTCAGTGCTACAAAGAAAACTGCTCTTTTTTGTGGCTTCAAAGAAATCTCGAACGTTTGAAGCGTGGAGGGGGGACAGGAGCAAAGTTCCCGCTTGTAAACTCTGGACAACATACTGAAGACCCAGTCTTCTTTGTCCACCTGAGTCCAGGCAGCCACGAGGGTTGATAGCAGGGCTCAAGTCCTGCGGGAACGCATGGGAACGGAGTTCCTGTACTTTTTCCACAACAGGAACTCAGTTCCCGTTAGCAGCCGCGTCCTGCAAGACTTTGAAGTATGCGAGCCGTGTGGCAGGTGCTACACCAGCAGCCACCGACACAGCTCACAATAGTAAGTGCCGCACACCTGACCATTCAGGCATTGCCAGTAGGGGGCCCCATGACAGCTTCCGCTTCGATCTACCTGTCAATCACAGCTAGCTGACGAGTAGATCAGGTCCCTGCTGCTAAGAGATTGTATTTAGTCAGACCTCTCGCGCTGCGCTCCTCCCCGCCGGCCCCTCCTGATTTTCTGCCTCCTCATCTCCCCCCCCCCCCAGTCTCCTGCATACTTGCTCTGTGTGTCCCACTGAATCCCCCCCCTCCTCTATCTTCAGTGCCATATGATGAGAGAACCCAGAGGAGGAGCACAGCTATTCTGCTCACAGGACATGCAGGGAGAGAGGTGAGCTGAGGGAGGATCATCAGTTTGGGGTGGTAAGCTGAGCACAATACCTGGCAAAGTTTAATGCCAGGAGGGAAGTTTATGTGGAAATATGTGAAGGGTTGGAATAGCAGCGAGTGTGTGTTGGAGCCCCTGCAGAGTTTGCAGCCCCCCCAAGCTAACATACATCTCCTAAGCAGGAACACATCACTATCTCCCCAAGCATTCTGTCCAGATAATGTGCACTTCATTTATGACCTTTCCGTTTAACCCTGTGTTATCCAAACTCTGTTCAATGAAAAGTGTAAACTCACCACATAAACACTCTATATACAAAATAAAATTCCCCAATAAAGATCAGAACACGATGTTCACATTTACATGGAAGCACAATAGAATGAATGCTGATTATTCAGAGAATTACCGTATTTATGTTTATTGAGGATTGTTTTTTTTTATGTACTAACAGTTAAGCTTCATACACACAATAAGAAAATTGGATGAAAAATACCACTTTTGAAGCGTTCGTGCATATGAGCGTATCATTTATTTTTTTGGTGGGGGAGTGGATCTTGGGTGGGAGTTCCCACACTTTTTTCCCCAGGACTTGACCCCTGGTTGATAGATGTCCCTCGAGTGGGGGTCTCCCTTCACTGTGAGGAGGATTTTCCTCTGGATCTGGAGGACTTACGGGTCCATTTCTTCTTGCGGTACTGGGGCACAGGCTTTTTTTCTTAGAGCCCGAGGCTTGCTGCTTTCAAAAATAACTCTTCTTGGATTCTGAAGGCTTAATCAGTTTATGATGTGTCACCAGAGGCATAACTAGAACCTTCAGGGACCAGGTGCAAGAAACCATGAAGGACTGATGCCCAGCTGGGGTCCTTCCCTCCGAGCCCGGTGGTGGAACACCAGGGCCAAATACAAAACAAGTGCGACCTTTGTGACCATTGTAATTCCAGCACTGGTATCACTAGGTTTTACCAGAGGCGTAATTTTTACCAGAGGCATAACTAGAACCTTCAGGGCCCTGGTGCAAGAAACCATGAATTGCCCCCCTGATGCCCAGCTGGGGTCCTTCCCTCCGAGCTTGGTGGTGGAACACCAGGCCCCGGTCACAAGTGCGACCTTTATGACCATGGTAATTCCTGCACTGGTATCAGTAATTTATTTTTTTACCATTTTTACAATTTTACATTTTTTACACATTCTTTCAGAGCCCTGTTGGGGGGCTTTGGTGAGATATCAGGGGTCTAATCAGACCTCTGAAATTCCACCTTTGAAACAGAGACAAGAGAAGCCCTCAGTCTCCATCTCTTCAGCCTCAGCAGTACAGAATGAATGGATGGATAGGAATAGCTCTGTACAGAGGCTTCCTCTCCATTCACAAACTGAAACATAGTAAACACATTGGAACCTATCACCGACTCTTCATTCAGACACGAAAAGGGCCGGGAAATTACACATTTACTGGCCCCTTCCCCGCTCTCCATCCTGACACATCTCCCGCAGTAGCCAGCGGGAGAGGAGAGGGGGGAACCCGGCAGAGCTGTGGGGGATGGTGGGGGGCTAGGAGAGAGCAGGGGGGGTGATAAAAGAGCTCAGGGGGGGTGGAGAGCTCAGGGGGCAGCAGAAAGAAGCTGAATGAGAGGTGTGGTAGGGTTGTCTACATATAGAGGAACCAATCTCTCAATTTTCCTCCTGCACCTGCTAAATGCCCGCTTCGCCTCCTCTCCCTCAATTTGCGCCCCTTCTAGGTATGCCCCTTTGTGTCACTTTCTTCTTAAGGGGTAAGGGCATGCTTTTACCCACAGTCACCTTCTATGTGAAGGCATCCAAGGATTGTCCAGACAAGTGTTCACCCTCAAAGGGCAGTCTCTCGATTTGTTTCACGCAGAAAATGTCAGCTAATCAGCCGTTGAGCCATAGGATTCTTCTCATGTGGACAGACTTCTACCGGAAACTCAAGGATCTCAGCAAATCTTCCAAAAAATGCCACATTGCAGGATCCCCTGGGTCTGATTGTCTGATTATCTAGAACGTAGTATACTGCCCGAAATTTACGTGCTTGGCAAACACCCATCCCAGGCTGCAGGGCCACTCCTACCAGAGAGGAGGATAGCTCAACTAGTTCAGCTCTTTGGACGTGCTACATACGTCCAAAGAGTAATCACAAGCTGATGACTGCTACTGCAGCCAGGTGCTTGTGCTCTGATTGCTCAGCCGGCTACTGGCTTGAAAGTGAAAGTGATGCGGGGGGCCGTATAGCCTTCGATCGCTTTCACACAGCAAATTTGTGTTTAGAAAACAGTTGTGAAAATATCATGTAACATAAAAAATTGCAGATTTCTACCTGTGTGCAAAAATGAAAAAAATTGCTCTAGAGCCGAACTGGGAAAAGTAGGCCTTTGTGGTGTCTTTAACCACCTGAGATCCGCGCTATAGCCGAATGACGGCTACAGCGCGAATCTAATTTGCCAGGACGTCTATTGACGTCGTCCCGTTCACGAGCGGCCTCCGTGCCCCCTAAAGGGCGCACGCGGTGTGCTTTGTGATCAGCGAGTCTGTGAGACTCGCTGGATCACAGATCCGAGTAAGCGGTCGATCCTGACCCTTTACCACGTGATCAGCTGTCAGCCAATGACAGCTGATCATGTGATATTAACAGAGCCGGTAATCGGCTAAAAAAAGCCGATCACTGGCGGCAGTGAGAGGGACATTAGTCCCGATCACTGCAATGTGCCCCGGCTCCACGGTGCCCGCATGTGCCCCCTAAAAGTGCCGCCTACCAGTGCCCACCAGCTCCACCTGTCAGTGCCCACCAGCTCCACCTGTCAGTGCCCACAGTGCCATATGTCAGTGCCACCTGTCAGTGCCCACAATAAGTGCCTACCACCAGTGCCATCTATCAGTGCGCATCCATGCCACCCATCCGTGCCCATCAGTGCCATCTTATCTGTGCCCATCAGTACCGACTTATCTGTCCCCATCAGTACCAACTTATCAGTGCTCACCAGTGCAGCCTATCAGTGCCCACCAGTGCCGCCTCATCAGCGCATATCAATGAAGCAGAAAAATTACCTGTTTGCAACATTTTATAACAAACTATTAAACATGATTTTTTTTTTTTTTTAATTTTCCATTTTTTTTTGTTTGTTTAGCAAAAAATAAAAACCCCAGCAGTGATTATATACCACCAAAAGAAAGCTCTATTTGTGGGAAAAAAAGTGATAAAAATGTCATTTGTGTACAGTGTTGTATGACCGCGCAACTGTCATTCAAAGTGCATCAGCGCCAAAAGCTGAAAATTGGTCTGGGCAGGAGGGGGGTTTAAGTGCCCGGTAAGCAGGTGGTTAAGGACTGGGACCATCAGCGTCTTATTCAAGTAGGAAATGGCTGGGTCAACAGACAGAGAACCCCATTTCTTGAAGAATTCCTTCTTCGTGGTGTATTGCTGACAAAATTGCTTCAACAGCTAAAACACATTTTCCAGGTGAGCCCAACTGACATACAACACTTCCTGGAAGTGCAGATGAAAAGATTTGAGATGTTTGGCGGCTTCCAGGATCGAAATCCGGTGATCTTTGGAGAAGAAGATTGTGAAAGTGGACTGCATTTTAAGCCCACTGTAGACTTCGGTGTATGAGACAGCCCTGGGATTCCTCCAGGAAGGACTTGTCTACAGCGGATTTCTCCTCTACCTCATCCTGAGGATGTTCCTCCAATGCCCCATTCTCCCGCAAGGGGAGGAGGGTAAGGAAAGCGCCCACACACTTGTGTCCAAGGCATACCGAGCCACTGAGAACCCCTGAGAGCTGGTCATGCAAGCCAGAAATGGCTTCACAAAATTCCTCCGTGGACACAAAGGAAGCAGAGGATTGTGTCCCTGGGACAGTGGAATTAAAAGCAGGGATTCAGAAAAAAATGGGACCCTTAGAGAAGCCATTGCAGTGCGAATTGTGCAAAGGGTCCTCCCTTTGGTTAGTTGATTCAGCAGTGTTCCCCTGCTACCTATGCGCCATATTTCATCTCAATTGTAGATGTTTACATGCCCCAAACAAAAGGGACACGAATATCCGATATAGTTATCAAATAAAACCAATCTCTCTGCCACATTATACAAATGTTCTAAAGCAGTCATAATTACTCATGACATTCTCAGTATCAGCCTACGATCGCGGCTCTGGCAGTGGTTTTGCAGTCATGACTGTTGGCACTATGTTGTTGTTGGGGGCCTGTCTCTCACCCATGGGAGCTGCGATTCCCTGTGTGGGCTCCTCCCCCTCCTCCCCACACATCATATGTGTCTGGGAGGTTCGGGCGGTTGCCCCCCGGCGAATCGGCACCACGTCCCCCACGTACCTGAAATGGGCCCGCGCAGGGGTTTGTAGGCCTTTTATACCATAGAGTAAGCAGCCACCCAGCTGGAAAGGAGTGTATGCACAAGGCAAAATACCTAAGAGGCAGTCACCCCCCCCCCCCCCCCCGATGAAGAAGTGTCCCTGGTGTCCCTGGTGTTGTGCCTTGTGAGGAGGGTGTGGCAGAGTAGCTGCACCACTGACTGTACTGAGCTGTAGGAGCTTGCTAAGCACTTGTTGCTGGGCCAAAGGAAACAGCAAAATGGTGCCTGCACATGTGGAGGCATGCACGATGGTCCCTCCTTCTGAACACTACTACTACTATAGTGTATCGATCCGACTAACAGCCTCAACGCACAAGGAACACTGTAGGGAAAGACTGCCACTTGCTCCATCGAATCCAGAGGCACTCATCAGTCCATGCTGCAGGACCAGCAGGCCCAATCTTCACCCATCATGGTGAGTGCGCCCCACACGACCTTCAGGGACTTGAGTCTCCCTCCTGAGGATCACTGCCCTGGACCTGTAAGGCACCCTACCAGCGAAGTCAGGTGGTCCGCGGTACCCTGGAGATCGCTACCCATGACGTTACAGGCCGTCCCCACTCTGTACATGGGGTCAGGGTCTATGGCCTACTGGCCATAGCATCTGATCTGGATGAAATCCCTGCTGCCCCAACAGGGGTGTTAGGAACAGGCCTGGAATTAGGGGAACTAAAGCCCACAAAAATATATCTTCAGAAGGATGTAGCTAGGTACATGTATCACCTAAGGACCCTAGCTTAAATCTGAGGCTTATCTGAGCTGGGAGGAGCTATACCTAGGCGGAGATTCCTCTCTTTTTTTGACCAGTGTCCATTCACCTGAAGGTGGCAGTATAACCCAAGAAGTCACGAATATGAAGTCCTCTGTGTCCTGTGATGTGATTAAACCACTTTTGGGTGGACTGATGCTTTAAATCACCCGACACCTTCTCCAGGCTCCAAAGAGTCTTCATCAGGTCTCTCCCCCTACCTCATCAGCCATCTCTCTGCAATCAGGCCTATAATCTATATGGTAATATATCATCACTTCTTAAATGACTTATTTACCTTGACGCATAAATAAGTGAACTTTGTTTTGTTCAATCAGGAAGATGGTTGCATTTATGTAATGATACATAAGTGTCGGCTGTGATGAGAAATGGGGGGGGGGGGGGGGGTCTCCTATTCATACCTAGTAATGCTCCAAGCCATGGATTAGCATCTCCAGGTTTATAGTAATCAGCACCTCACAAACAATAATCCCCCCAACGTAACAAATCACCCCACTGCAGGTAAGTGACTGCAGTTTTCTTCATTGGCGGCAAGGCTCAGATCCGATTCCTCAAAGCTCCTGCAGATTCTGTATTTCATCCAAATGTTATGCACAAGTATTTCTTTCTACATGTAGATGTTTCCACATTATTTGGGGATCTTGCATTCCCTCATCAGCAGCTTACTAATATAAATTCTTGTGATTACGCGTTTCACCCCAGACAGAGTCTGTCCCAAGGCTTGCGTTGTAATGATTTGTCGCTTGATGAAACTATTGTATTTGAACTCCTTAGACTATTAGATGATTCCAGCTTGTGTATGGCTGGTATGGATTCTTTTGTTAACCACTTGGCAAACACAGAATGCATGTAGGGGGTGGCACAGAGGGTGTGTTGGATAGGTGCAGAGTGGTGTGGCTGGCAGAAAACACAATTTGCAGAGAACGTTGAAATGTAACAGCCAAGTCAACGGTACAAACAGGCCTGGCGGGGAGTTCACCCGACTGAGGTCACTTACAATGGAGCAGCAGACAATCAGCAGACAGAAGACTCCTAGATGGCAACGGCGTCTGTCTCGAGGAGCGAAGTGCAGCCTGGCTGGTCTGACCCAAAAGGGAAGCTTCGGGGGCGTGGCCGAGCGGCACATGTAGACGGTCGCACTCACCTCCTGCTCCGCCGAGAATCCGGACAATTATCCTGTTCACCACCTCATCCTGACCCAAATCGACCGGCATCGGAACCGCAAACGATCCCGCGGTACCACCGATCCATATAACGGACCGTCATACAGCACCAAACCATGGCAAAAAGGTCAAAAGACAACTGGGGCCTGCACAAAAGGGAAGCTTCCTGAAGAGGTAGACATAGGCCCGGCTCTCTCCCTACTCCATTGGAAATTTTCCTTATCACTTCCACTTTCTGCGACAGACGGAGTACCTGTCCCTAACCGGTCCACTCGCCAAAAGTGTACCAAGCCCAGGAGTTAGGATCTTAAATAGACTCTGGCTGACCCAAGATGGCTGCCAAAGTCACATGAGGCGCTGCCATCCAATGGGATAGCTGCCTCCCTGTGACCAAGGAAACCATAGAGCAGGGGTCTCAAACAGCCCTCCAGCTGTTGCAAAACTACAAGTCCCATCATACAAGTCCCATCACGCCTGTGGGAGTCATGCTCGTAACTGTTAGCCTTGCAATGCCTCATGGGACTTGTAGTTTTGCAACAGCTGGAGGGCCGCCAGTTTGAGACCCCTGCCATAGAGGAACGGAGTTCCTTTCTACTTCCTCCCCTATCTGCATTGACGCTTCGGTTGAGCGCCACCTGCAGTGGAGAATAAAGGCTACACCTGACTACAGGTGGGGTTTATTGCCCAGCTCTTGCACTTATGTGTCCATGGTGGCTTGAGGTTGTGTGCTGAGAAAGTGCTCTCAGCACACTGACTAAGCGGTCATCGACAACTGTTAAGCCTAATGCGATTTTCTTTTGCATTTTACCAGTAATAATCACATGTCAAAATGCGACATGCTGGTTATACCCAAGTCGATCGATGAATCATCTTGGGTACAATCAGCCTGCCAAGAGATGGTTCAAATCTTGGATGGTCCTGCTGAACCGGTCGAGATTCAAACCATCTATGGCCGGCTTAAGTCATTGCATCTACCAACAGAAAATACTCCCGATCATGTGACCGCTATGAGAGCCAATCACAGCAGCCACATGGTGAAGAAGCCACACCATCCCCTGGGAACTCACTTAAAGGGCTGATGAAAGGTTCAAATGTTTTATTGAGGGGAGATGAATGCAAATTGTATTGTATTGTAACATGCCAATGCCTACATTTATTCAAGGTGTTGAGTCTTCCTCTCACCTATTGAATGCCTGTGTATCCCAATGTATGTCTACATCATTCTGGACTAAACAAAGAACAAGGAGGACTGAATTGCCCTCAACCGTCTAAATATAAACTGTCAATGGAAGCAGGAGGAAGGAAAGGAAGGGCGCTGGGGTAGGGAGAGGTACACAAGGGTGAGGCTATGGAAAAGATTGGGGCCGAGGAACGGGACAAGAGGGGGTGCCTGACTGTTGTTAAGTTAACAGAAGACCCAAGGGTAGGGCGCTCCTGAAAAATAAATGAAGGGGTGGTGATGGGGTGGTCATTTCCAAGAGAAGATCAGCATTTTAACAGGGCTCAAGTCCTGCGGGAATGCATGGGAACGGAGTTCCTGTACTTTTTCCACAACAGGAACTCAGTTCCCATTAGCAGCCGTGTCCTGCAAGACTTTGAAGTATGTGAGCTGTGTGGCAGGTGCTACACCAGCAGCCGCCGACACAGCTCGCAATAGTAAGTGCCGCACACCTGACCATTCAGGCATTGCCAGTAGGGGGCCCCATGATAGCTTCCGCTTCGATCTACCTGTCAATCACAGCTAGCTGACGGGTAGATCAGGTCCCTGCTGCTAAGAGATTGTATTTAGTCAGACCTCTCGTGATGCGCTCCTCCCCGCCGGCCCCTCCTGATTTTCTGTCTCCTCATCGCCCCCCCCCCCCCAGTCTCCTGCATACTTGCTCTGTGTGTCCCGCTGAATCCCCCCCCCTCTATCTTCAGTGCCATATGATGAGAGAACCCAGAGGAGGAGCACAGCTATTCTGTTCACAGGACATGCAGGGAGAGAGGTGAGCTGAGGGAGGAACATCAGTTTTTGGGTGGTAATCTGAGCACAATACCTGGCAAAGTTTAATGCCAGGAGGGAAGTTTATGTGGAAATATGTGAAGGGTTGGAATAGCAGCGAGTGTGTGTTGGAGCCCTGCAGAGTTTGTAGCCCCCCCAAGCTAACATACATCTCCTAAGCAGGAACACATCACTATCTCCCCAAGCATTCTGTCCAGATAATGTGCAGTTCATTTATGACCTTTCCGTTTAACCCTGTGTTATCCAAACTCTGTTCAATGAAAAGTGTAAACTCACCACATAAACTCTCTATATACAAAATAAAATGTTTATTGAGGATTGTTTTTTTTTTTTAATGTACTAACGGTTAAGCTTCATACACACAATACGAAAATTGGATGAAAAATACCACTTTTGAAGCGTTCGTGCATATGAGCGGATCATTTTTTTTTTGGGTTGGGGAGCGAGTGGATCTTGGGTGGGAGTTCCCACACTTTTTTCCCCAGGACTTGACCCCTGCATTTTAATATTAATAATGGTAGATTGATAGGGAGTCCATCTGAAAGGTAGGAGGCATGTCCAGGGGGGTCCATATTTTATAAAATGTGGACATGGTGTCGCTTTGTAACACAGTAGGTCTCTCGTATTCTCATAGAACATAACCTGAGAAACCAAAGTATTGTTGGAGACTTTAGCAGTCTGGCCAACACCCATTTAGGAGCCGTAAGGGGTGTTATGGATTGCAACAAATAATAAATATTAAGCTATGGACTCTTTATTGTCTGTGAGGTGCTGCTCACTTGTTGGGAACTGCAAGACAAGGTAGATCCCGGGTTGGTGCACTCACTCACCTGAGCTGTGTCGTCTCCAGATTTACATCAGAAGTCTCCGTTCCAGCTCCGCTACAATTCATGTAGGGTTTTTTTTCCACTTTTAATACAGCTGTTTTATTCTATTTTATCTCTTTATTTTACATATGCCTTTGATACTAATATAGTAGTTAGTTGGATCTCTCAGTGTTTATGGCCCTGGGCTGTGAAGGATACAAGTATAGAAGTTATTTTACGGAAACCTTTCATCCGAAAAGTTCTGGCAGCTGGAGGAACATCACATAAAAAATCTGTATCTGAGGATCGTACATAGGAAAGCATTTCCTCCTATAGTCAGTGTGAGCAGCACAGCCATTGACCCTCTTTACCTGAAAGGTGGCCTCATTTAAAGCTGAGCTCCGGCCTTCCCTTAAGTCTTGTTGTACCGACTCTTCTGTACTGAAAGTGCTTACATTGGTTCAGTGGGAAGAATGTTCCTTACATTGGTGATCAGTGAGAAGAATGTTCCTTACATTGGTGATCAGGTGAGAAGAATGTTCCTTACATTGGTGATCAGTGAGAAAGTGTTCCTTACATTGGTGATCAGTGAAGAATGGATTTTCCTTTTGCATTTTACCTAGTGATCATGTCAAGAATGTTCCTTACATTGGTGATCAGTGGGTAAAAGAATGATTCCTGAGAAGATGGTACATTGATCAGTGTGATCAGTGGCCGGCTTTAAGTCATGTTCCAACATTGGTGATCAGTGACCGCTATGAAGAATGTTCCTTACATGGTGAAGAAGATCAGTGGGAAGAATGTAACTTCACTTGGTGATTCAAGGTTGTTGAGTGTTCCTCTCACCTATTGTATGGTGTATCCCAATGTATGTCTTACATCATTGGACTAAACAAAGAACAAGGTGGACTGAATTGCCCCAGGGCTCAAGTCCTGCGGGAACGCATGGGAACGGAGTTCCTGTACTTTTTCCACAACAGGAACTCAGTTCCCTTTAGCAGCCGTGTCCTGCAAGACTTTGAAGTATGCGAGCTGTGTGGCAGGTGCTACACCAGCAGCCGCCGACACAGCTCGCAATAGTAAGTGCCGCACACCTGACCATTCAGGCATTGCCAGTAGGGGGCCCCATGACAGCTTCCGCTTCGATCTACCTGTCAATCACAGCTAGCTGACAGGGTAGATCAGGTCCCTGCTGCTAAGAGATTGTATTTAGTCAGACCTCTCGTGATGCGCTCCTCCCCGCCGGCCCCTCCTGATTTTCTGTCTCCTCGGGCCCCCCCCCCCCCAGTCTCCTGCATACTTGCTCTGTGTGTCCCGCTGAATCCCCCCCCCCCTCCTCTATCTTCAGTGCCATATTATGAGTGAACCCAGAGGAGGAGCACAGCTATTCTGCTCACAGGACATGCAGGGAGAGAGGTGAGCTGAGGGAGGAACATCAGTTTGGGGTGGTAAGCTGAGCACAATACCTGGCAAAGTTTAATGCCAGGAGGGAAGTTTATGTGGAAATATGTGAAGGGTTGGAATAGCAGCGAGTGTGTGTTGGAGCCCTGCAGAGTTTGCAGCCCCCCCCCAAGCTAACATACATCTCCTAAGCAGGAACACATCACTATCTCCCCAAGCATTCTGTCCAGATAATGTGCAGTTCATTTATGACCTTTCCGTTTAACCCTGTGTTATCCAAACTCTGTTCAATGAAAAGTGTAAACTCACCACATAAACACTCTATATACAAAATAAAATTCCCCAATAAAGATCAGAACATGATGTTCACATTTGCATGGAAGCACAATTGAATGAATGCTGATTATTCAGAGAATTACCGTATTTATGTTTATTGAGGATTGTTTTTTTTTTTTGTACTAACAGTTAAGCTTCATACACACAATACGAAAATTGGATGAAAAATACCACTTTTGAAGCGTTCGTGCATATGAGCGGATCATTTTTTTTTTTTGGATCTTGGGTGGGAGTTCACACTTTTTTCCCCAGGACTTGACCCCTGCATTTTAATATTAATAATGGTAGATTGATAGGGAGTCCATCTGAAAGTGGATCTTGGGTGGGAGTTCCCACACTATTTTTCCCCAGGACTTGACACCCATTTAGGAGCCGTAAGGGGTGTTATGGATTGCAACAAATAATAAATATTAAGCTATGGACTCTTTAGTGTCTGTGAGGTGCTGCTCACTTGTTGGGAACTGCAAGACAAGGTAGATCCCGGGTTGGTGCACTCACTCACCTGAGCTGTGTCATCTCCAGATTTACATCAGAAGTCTCCGTTCCAGCTCCGCTACAATTCATGTAGGGTTTTTTTTCCACTTTTAATACAGCTGTTTTATTCTATTTTATCTCTTTATTTTACATATGCCTTTGATACTAATATAGTAGTTAGTTGGATCTCTCAGTGTTTATGGCCCTGGGCTGTAAAGGGTACAAGTATAGAAGCTCTTTTACGGAAACCTTTCATCCGAAAAGTTCTGGCAGCTGGAGGAACATCACATAAAAAATCTGTATCTGAGGATCGTACATAGTAAAGGATTTCCTCCTATAGTCAGTGTGAGCAGCACAGCCATTGACCCTCTTTACCTGAAAGGTGGCCTCATTTAAAGCTGAGCCTTCTCTTAAGTCTTGTTGTACCGACCCTTCTGTACTGAAAGTGCTTATAGTGGTCAGTGGGAAGAATGTTCCTTACATTGGTGATCAGTGAGAAGAATGTTCCTTACATTGGTGATCAGTGGGAAGAATGTTCCTTACATTGGTGATCAGTGGGAAGAATGTTCCTTACATTGGTGATCAGTGGGAAGAATGTTCCTTACATTGGTGATCAGTGGGAAGAATGATCCTTACATTGGTGATCAGTGGGAAGAATGTTCCTTACATTGGTGATTAGTGAGAAGAATGTTCCTTACATTGGTGATCAGTGGGAAGAATGTTCCTTACATTGGTGATCAGTGGGAAGAATGCTCCTTACATTGGTGATCAGTGGGAAGAATGTTCCTTACATTGGTGATCAGTGGGAAGAATGTTCCTTACATTGGTGATCAGTGGGAAGAATGTTCCTTACATTGGTGATCAGTGGGAAGAATGATCCTTACATTGGTGATCAGTGGGAAGAATGTTCCTTACATTGGTGATCAGTGAGAAGAATGTTCCTTACATTGGTGATCAGAGGGAAGAATGTCCCTTACATTGGTGATCAGTGGGAAGAATGTTCCTTACATTGGTGATCAGTGAGAAGAATGTTCCTTACATTGGTGATCAGTGGGAAGAATGTTCCTTACATTGGTGATCAGTGGGAAGAATGTTCCTTACATTGGTGATCAGTGGGAAGAATGATCCTTACATTGGTGATCAGTGAGAAGAATGTCCTTACATTGGTGATCAGTGAGAAGAATGTTCCTTACATTGGTGGTCAGTGGGAAGAATGTTCCTTACATTGGTGATCAGTGAGAAGAATGTTCCTTACATTGGTGGTCAGTGGGAAGAATGTTCCTTACATTGGTGATCAGTGAGAAGAATGTTCCTTACATTGGTGGTCAGTGAGAAGAATGTTCCTTACATTGGTGGTCAGTGAGAAGAATGTCCCTTACATTGGTGATCAGTGGGAAGAATGTCCCTTACATTGGTGATCAGTGGGAAGAATGTTCCTTACATTGGTGATCAGTGGGAAGAATGTTCCTTACATTGGTGATCAGTGAGAAGAATGTCCCTTACATTGGTGATCAGTGAGAAGAATGTTCCTTACATTGGTGGTCAGTGGGAAGAATGTCCCTTACATTGGTGATCAGTGGGAAGAATGTTCCTTACATTGGTGATCAGTGGGAAGAATGTTCCTTACATTGGTGATCAGTGAGAAGAATGTTCCTTACATTGGTGATCAGTGAGAAGAATGTCCCTTACATTGGTGATCAGTGAGAAGAATGTTCCTTACATTAGTGATCAGTGGGAAGAATGTTCCTTACATTGGTGATCAGTGGGAAGAATGTTCCTTACATTGGTGATCAGAGGGAAGAATGTCCCTTACATTGGTGATCAGTGGGAAGAATGTTCCTTACATTGGTGATCAGTGGGAAGAATGTTCCTTACATTGGTGATCAGTGGGAAGAATGTTCCTTACATTGGTGATCAGTGGGAAGAATGTTCCTTACATTGGTGATCAGTGGGAAGAATGTTCCTTACATTGGTGATCAGTGAGAAGAATGTTCCTTACATTGGTGATCAGTGGAAGAATGTTCCTTACATTGGTGATCAGTGGGAAGAATGTTCCTTACATTGGTGATCAGTGGGAAGAATGTTCCTTACATTGGTGATCAGTGGGAAGAATGTTCCTTACATTGGTGATCAGTGGGAAGAATGCTCCTTACATTGGTGATCAGTGGGAAGAATGCTTCAAGATGATCACTGCCTTGCTAAAGAAGCTGAGGGTAAAGGTGATGAACTGGCCAAGCATGTCTCCAGACCTAAACCCTATTGATCATCTGTGGGACATCCTCAAACAGAAGGTGGAGGAGCGCAAGGTCTCCAACATCCACCAGCTCCGTGGTGTCGTCATGGAGGAGGGGAAGAGGACTCCAGTGACAACCTGTGAAGCTCTGGTGACCTCCATGCCCAAGAGGGTTAAGGCAGTGCTGGAAAATAATGGTGGCCACACAAAATATTAACACTTTGGGCCCAATTTGGACATTTTTACTTAGGGGTTGTGGCTGTGCGTTGAGTTATTTTGAGGGGACGGCAAATTTACACTGTTATACAAGCTGTACACTCACTACTTTACATTGTAGACAAGTGTTATTTCTTCAGTGCTGTCACATGAAAAGATGTAATAAAATATTTACAAAAATGTGAGGGGTGTACTCATTTTGTGAGATACTGTATATACACACTATATTACCAAAAGTATTGGGACACCTGCCTTTATACGGACATAAACTTTAATGGCATCCCAGTCTTAGTCCGTAGGGTTCAATATTGAACCCTTTGCAGCTATAACAGCTTCATCTCTTCTAGGAAGGTCGTCCACAAGGTTTAGGAGTGTGTCTATGGGAATGTTTGGGAAACGGAAGGGGGTAAGAGCTCAATGGGCTAATAGCAGGATAAATGCCAAGTCAATCCAACAAGAGAAGTAATAAATTAAAACAAAAGTTTATTTTCTTCAAAACCCATAAAAGGACTGAAAATGGGGTGATAACCAGTATATGTATGGGTATGGATAAAAATGAAGGAGCCTACAATACCACTCAAGGTCACCGGGGGCAGTGAGGAGCTGACGGCTTCCACAGTTGTTGACGGTGGAACATGGGTGGAGCCAATGACCATGTGGCACCAGATGGAATTCGGAGGGAGATGAAATCCACTGACCGAAGCTCAAGGGGCTGGCTGACGTGGAGCTGAAGTTGCCGTGGATCATGGGATGGTGACAGACCGCTGACAGCCCAGGGGAAGCTTGTTGGTGTGACGCTGGTTGAGTGGAGGAGGAGTCAGCTGACTAGGAAGCCCAGACCCGGAAGCCAGAAAGTGCGGCTCTGGGCTTGGGCTTTCTAGTCAGCTGACTCGTCCTCCACTCGACCAGCGTCCAGCACACCAGTGCACAAAGCAAGGTCCATAAAGACATGGATGAGCGAGTTTGGGGTGGAGGAACTTGAGTGGCCTGCACAGAGTCCTGACCTCAACCCGATAGACCACCTTTGGGATAAATTAGAGCGGAGACTGTGAGCCAGGCCTTCTTATCCAACATCAGTGCCTGACCTTATAAATGTGCTTCTGGAAGAATAGTCTAATATTTTCATAGACACCCTCCTAAACCTTGTGGACGGCCTTCCAGAAGAGTTGAAGCTGTTATAGCTGCAAAGGGTGGGCCAACTCAATGAACCCTACGGACTAAGACAGGGATGCCATTAACTGCTTCCCAACCAGCGCACGACGATGTACGTCATCAGAATGGCTCGGACAGGCATAAGGGCGTACAGGTACGTCCCTTTGAATATGCCGCCGTGCCATCGGGACCCCCGTGAGTCCGGTCACGGGGTCCCACAGACTCGATCGCCGCGGGGATAACCGCGATCGTCTCACGGGGAGGACGAACGGGGAGATGCGGAAGTAAACAGCAGCTCCCCGTTCTGCCTAGCAACATGTGACACTGATCTCTGCTCCCTGTGATTGGAGTAGAGATCAGTGATCACTAACACACAGCCACGCCCCCTACAGTTAGTAACACGCCCCTAGAACACACTTAACCCCTACACTGCCACCCCATGGTTAACCCCTTCACTGCAAGTGTCATTTACACAGGAATCAGTGCATTTGTATAGCACCGATTGCTGTATAAATGACAACGGTCCCAAAAATGTGTCAAAAATGTCCGATGTGTCCGCTGCAATGTCGCAGTCACAATAAAAATCGTTGATTGCCGCCATTACAAGCAAAAAAAAAAAAAAAATTATTCATAAAAATGCTATAAAACTATCCCCTATTTGTAAACGCTATAACTCTTGCGCAAACCAATCAATAATCGCTTATTGCGATTTTTTTTTACCAAAAATATGTAGAAGAATACGTATCGGTCTAAACTGAGGAAAACGTATTTTTTATATATTTTTGGGGGATATTTATTAAAGCAAAAAAAATTGTCGCTCTTTTTTTGCTTAAAAACTGAGGAAGAAATTTGTTTATTTATATATTTTTTGGGGGGATTTTATTATAGCAAAAAGTAAAAAATATTGCTTTTTTTTTCAAAATTGTCGCTCTTTTTTTGTTTATAAAAACCGCAGAGGTGATCAAAACCACCAAAAGAAAACTCTATTTGTGGGGAAAAAAAAGACGTCAATTTTGTTTGGGAGCCACGTCGCACGACCGCGCAATTGTCAGTGAAAGCGACGCAGTGCCGAATCACAAAAAAGTGGCCTGGTCTTAAGCCAGCAAAATGGTCCGCTCTGAAAGAGTGGTTAAAGTTCTAACGCGTGTAAAGGCAGACGTACCAAAACTTTTGGTAATATAGTGTGTATATATATATATATATATATATATATATATATATATATAATATATATTATATATATAATTATTGTAAGGTTCCTTTTTTCCATGTATTTTGTGTATGTGCAGGGCGTTTAAAGATATCCAAGTGCTGTATTTTTTTTAGGTGACATTCCAAATAAATGGGCTGCCTTAAAGCAAAGCACATTACTGTACAAAATGCCATATGTTAATCAGCTTGCGGTAACACACAGCAATGGCCATGTGAAAAGGGTCACTAGAAATCACCTGGGGCTTCACAAATGAAAGTACCGTATATACTCGAGTATAGGCCGACCCGAATATAAGCCTAGGCACCTAATTTTACCACAAAAAAAATGGGAAAACGTATTGACTCGAGTATAAGCCTAGGGTGAGAAATGCACAGCTACTGTAAGTGGAAAAGAGGGTCAACAATGCCCATTTGCAGCCTCACTGTGTCCATTTTCAGCCTCACTGTGCCCATTTTCAGCCTCACTGTGCCCATTTTCAGCCTCACTGTGCCCATTTGCAGCCTCACTGTGCCCATTTGCAGCAGCCTCACTGTGCCCATTTGCAGCCATAGGTCCCCCGAACTTCAAACTTGGTAGTTAAGGGTTCCTAGATGCCCCCTATCTGCAGCCAAAGGGTCCTGAAATAACATTGCTGCAGATGGACACAGTTGACCAAATTGACTGTATCTTGGGGCTACTTGGTGCTAGGAACCCCAAGTTTGGTGTACAAACCAAGTTGAGCCAACACTACAACATATCCAAAGACGGGATTCCTAGCCCTAGGTGGCCCCGAGATACGAGACCCCAAATTTGGTTTGGAAAATGTCATTCTCTGCTGCAGAAAAGTGCTTGACATTTTCCGAACCGACTTTGGGGCCCCGTGTCTCGGGGCCACTTAATAATAGGAACCCCATCTTTAGATATGTTGTAGTGCTAGTTTGACTGAGTTTGCATACCAAATTTGGGGTTCCTAGCACCAAGTTGCCCCAAGATACAGTCAATTCGGTCAACTGTGTCCATCTGCAGCAATGTTATTTCAGGACCCTTTGACCCGAGATACGGGGGGCCCAAAGTTGGGTCAGAAAATGTAATTTTCTGCAGCAGAAAAGTGCTTGACTCGAGTATAAGCCGAGGGGGGGGGGGGGGGGGCACCTTCAGCACAATAAAATGTGCTGAAAAACTCGGCTTATACTCGAGTATATATACGGTAAATGAAAAACTTTCAGTGCTACAAATAGCGGCCAATCGACTTCTCCATTTTATCCCCCTGGAGTGACAAAAGAAGAAGTTAGTTGTCGTACTTCAGACACGTCAAATACACAAGGAAATAGTGGGAAGTCAGCCATGAAAAATAGAGATTTTATTTTTTTTTTATACATTATATGGAATCATTTTTTTACTCAGATACATAATAAAGTTCATCTTCCAGCCCAACATCCTTCGGATCAGCGTGATTACTCATTACCCAGATTTGTTCTCTGGTTCTCTGACCAGAACGAGGAGTCGGTCCAGCTTGGCCACTTCCACCTCGGGACCTTTCTGGACTTCCTGCCCTTTCTTCTCCTGAAAACCAGAACACAGACATCGGTTACTAATGTGTCCTGTTCACTGCTTTCCACTTAGGACACAAAAGGGTTCAAGAGAAATCAAAATCCTGCCCTTTTCAATCACAACTAACGACCACAACACAGGGAATTACCAATTTGCAGTAGACATAAAATTTGTTCATTTTCGTTTTTTATTTTTTTTCTTTTTTTGGGTCATTCCTTATGATCGCAATTAGTAAATTTGTTCATTCGTAAATTCGTACATTCGTAAATGCGAACATTTGTACATTCGTACATTTGTAAATGCGTAAATTCATACATTTGTAAATTAGAAAATTTGGAAATACGAAAACCCCAAAAAGCAGAAAATCTGAAATAGTGACTAACTATTAAATTATAGGTATTGTATTTCCTTTCAAATTTGGCTGTTAGTGAACACGAATTTATCTGAGGATACGAATTATCCGAAATAATAAATGCCGCATCTAAACAAAATGGAACGGAACAAATTAATAACAAATAATAATAATAAAACGTTTTTATTATTATTATTTATTATTATTAATGCATTACGTTCCATTTTGTTTGTATAAGACATTCGTTATTTCGGATAATTTGTAACTTAAGATAAATTTGTATTTGTTACGTTCACTAACAGCCAAATTTAAAAAGGAAATTACAATACCTATAATTTAATAGTTAGTAATAGTTAACCGGTTCCCGACCGGCGCACGACGATATACGTCAGCAGAATGGCACGGACAGGCAAGAGGGCGTATATATAAGTCCCTCCTTAATGCCTGTCGTGCCATCGCTCCCGCGCCGGTCAGGACCCCCGCGATCGTCTCACGGGAAGGCAAAACGGGGAGATGCGGAAATTGACAGCATCTCCCCGTTCTGCCTAGCAACTAGTGACGCCGATCTCTGCTCCCTGTGATTAGAGCAGAGATCAGCATTCACTAGCTGACAGCCACGCCCCCCCACAGTAAGAAACACACCCCTAGGCATACTTAACCCCTACACTGCCCCCTTGTGGTTAACCCCTTCACTGCCAGTGTCATTTATACAGGAATCAATGCATTTAAATAGCACTGATTGCTGTATAAATGACAATGGTCCCAAAAATGTGTCAAAAATGTCCGATGTGTCCGCCATAATGTCGCAGTCACAATAAAAATCCATGATCGCCGCCATTACTAGTAAAAAAAAAATTAATAAAAAAATGCTATAAAACTATCCCCTATCTTGTAAACGCTATAACTTCTGCGCAAACCAATCAATAATCGCTTATTGCGATTTTTTTTACCAAAAATATGTAGAAGAATACGTATCGGCCTAAACTGAGGAAAAAAAATGTTTTTTTATATATTTTTGGGGGATATTTATTATAGCAAAAAATAAAAAATAATGCGTTTTTTTTCAAAATTGAAGCTCTTTTTTGTTTATAGCGCAAAAAATAAAAACCGCAGGGGCGATCAAATACCACCAAAAGAAAGCTCTATTTGTGGGAAAAAAAGGACGTCAATTTTGTTTGGGAGCCACGTCGCACGACCGCGCAGTTTCAGTTAAAGCAACGCAGTGCCGAATCGCAAAAAGGGGCCTGGTCCTTTGGCTGCCAATTGGTCCGGTCTGAAAGTGGTTAAGTTATTATTGGTTATTTATAAATTCAGATTTCCGAATTTATGAATGTACGAATTTATGAATGTGCGAATATATACGAATTTACGAATGTGAAAATGTACGAATTTACAAATTTTCGAATATTCTAATTTACGAATATTCGGAAAAATTTATGAAAAATTTACGAATTTGTTGAAATTCCTTAAAAAACTAATTCGTAACGAAACGAACTGCACATGTCTAATTTGCAGTCAAGTTACATTTTTTTCTAAAGTCCTTCAAAGAACCTCTTCATGTTTACAGCAATTGAAATTGTCAATCACAATGTATTTTTGTCGGTCTGACATCTGTGGATGCAATGCTATAATAACACAATCATTTCCTTCTCCTGAATAGCACTTTTCATCGAGCATTTTGCCCCATCCTCTCCTCTATTATATTGGTCATTTTCTTTCATTTCCCGTTATGCGTTTTCCTTCGAGACTGAAGACCACCAATGGCCTCCAATCAGAAAATTGTCATTCAGAGCCGACCCTTGTTATCCTCCTGGACCCAGGTAGCTGGAACTTCCATTAGGGTCATGTCATACTAGCAACTCTATAGCAGAGATTTGTAGTAGCTCTATCTCTCTACTGACTTCCTCCGCTGATTTGTAGATGGCTACGGAAGCCGCTGTAACTGACTACAATTCTTTTCTAGGCAGCTACAAAACCTCGGGTGTGTTGTGGTTATCCACAGCTGCATTGCATAACAATATTAGAAAAAAAAATGGAGATTCTTTAGTTTCCAACACAGAAAAAAGTCAAATCACTCAGCAACCAAGTAACAGTATTTGGCCAAACTTTGAAGGAAGCCTGACCATTACACACATATATATGATCTTGTTGGACATTCCCAGGGCCAGGACAAGAGGTGGGCAGGAGGGTCAGCTGTCCTGGGCACAGCAGAGGAAGGAGGCAGAGAATCGACACAGGGCAGTAAACCCATTCTACAGCATGCATTAACAGTGTGGGGGGGGGGGGGGGGGGGCAGTTCCACATTCTTGCCCTGGGAGCTAGATGAGCTTGTCCCAGTACTGGACATCCCATTCCAAAACCATGGCCATTATTATGGAGTTGGTTCCCCATTGCTGATATAAAAGCCCCTTCCTTCTGGGAAAACTTTCCTCAAGTTTTTGGACAGTGTTTCAGGGAATTCTGCCATATTTGTGACATGCTATTGGCATTCCAATTCACCTGCGAGAGGTATTCAACAGAGTTGAGGTCAGGGATCTGTGAAGGCCACCTTGAGTTCCTCCACAGCAAACTCATCAAACCACCTCTTTATAAAGCTGACTTCGTGCAGACCACTAGAGCCCCTTCACACCGAACTCAAACCATGTCTTTATTAAGGATGGGCTTGGGCGTGTTCACACACTCCACGTGCAGAGCCCACCAGGAAGTCGGCACGGCGCTGCGCTAATCACAGGCAGTGAGTAATTTTCCCGATGTGCGGCTGCAGAGATCGGGAAATGTCTCACTGCCTGTGATTAGCGCAGCGCCGTGCCAACTTCCTGGCGGGCTCGGCGCGTGGAGTGTGCAAACACACCCAAGCCCATCCTTAGTCTTTATGAAACTAGCTTTCTGCAGACCACTTGCATTTCCTCAAAATGAACTCATATAACTCTGTCTTTAAGGAGCTGGCTTTGTGCAGACCAGCAGAGCTCCTTCAAACCAACTCATCAAACCACGTCTATATGGAGCTGGCTTTGTGAAGAGCACTTGAGTTCCTTCAAACCAAACTCACCACACCATGTCTTTTATGGATCTGACTTTTTGCAGACCACTAGAGCGCCTTCAAACCAAATTCATCAAACCATACCTTTATGGAGCTGAGTTTGTGCAGACCACTAGAGTTCCTTCAAGCCAAACTCATCAAACCATGTATTTATGGAGATGATTTATGGAGCTGATTTTGTGCAAACCAATTGAGTTCCTCCACCCCAAGGTGGCCAAACCATAGCTTTATGGATCTGGCTTTATGCAGACCACTTGATTTTCTCCACATCAACGTCATCAAACCATGCCTTTTTGGATCTGGCTTTGTGAAGACCACTAGGGTTCCTTCATGTAAAACTCATCAACAATGTTTTAATGGAGCTGGTTTTGTTCCGACCACTTGAGTTCTTTCACACCAAACTCATCAAGCCAAGTCTATACGGAGATGGCTTTGTGAAGACCACTTGAAAACTCCTCTACAGCAAACTCATCAAACCACGTCTTTATGGAGCTAGTTTTGTGTAGACCATTTGAGTTCCTTCAAATTAAACTCATCAAACTGTGTACTTATAGAGATGGCTTTGTGCAAACCACTTGAGTTCCTCCACCCCAAGCTGGCCAAACCATAGCTTTATGGATCTGGCTTTATGCAGACCATTTGATTTTCTCTACAGCAACGTCATCAAACCATGCCTTTTTGGATCTGGCTTTGTGAAGACCACTAGGGTTCCTTCACGTAAAAATCATCAACAATGTTTTAATGGAGCTGGTTTTGCTAGACCACTTGAGTTCTTTCACACCAAACTCATCAAACCATGTCTATATGGAGATGGCTTTGTGAAGACCACTTGAAAACTCCTCTACAGCAAACTCATCAAACCACGTCTTTATGGAGCTAGTTTTATGTAGACCATTTGAGTTACTTAAAATTAAACTCATCAAACTGTGTACTTATAGAGATGGCTTTGTGCAAACCACTTGAGTTCCTCCACCCCAAGCTGGCCAAACCATGTCTTAATGGGGCTGGCTTTATGCACAGGGACACAGTCAAGTAGTTACCACAAGGCTGAAGCACACAATTTTCTGACTTGTCTTTGTACACTGTAGTATTATCAGTACCTTTCACTCGGAACACCTAAACTCAATCACTTGTAGGGGGGTTAATACACCGTTGGCTATACAGTATGACCTTCCAGTCAAACAATCACTCAGCAGGAGCTCAGATCACATTGAGGAAGGTATGACTATAAAACGATGACGGTGTCTTTTCGATGAGAGTTGTTTAAGCATTCAAAAGCAGTTCTACTCATGCTGGACTACAACTTGTCGTGGCCATAGATGGATCTAATTTCCGCAGGTTCAGCACGGACTGGCCAAATTTCAATCTCTCTATGGCTGTTTCCATTCATGAGAAGTCAATCTTATGCCGCGTACACACAATCAGATTTTCCGACAACAAATGTTGGATGTGAGCTTGCTGTCGGAAAGCCCGACCGTGTGTAGGCTCCATCGGACATTTGTCTTCCGACTTTCCACCAACAAATGTTGGCTAGCATGTTCTCAAATTTTCCGCCAACAAATGTGTGTTGTCGGACTTTCCGATCGTGTGTACACAAGTCCGTCGGAACAAAAGTACAAACACGCATGCTCGAAATCAATGCTCACCAAACAGAAGGAGCCCAAAGGGTGGCGCATGACTATTGAACTTCCTTTTTATCGGCTCGCCATAGGTCTTGTACGTCACTACGTTCGGAATTGTTGGCCAACATTTGTGTGACCGTGTGTATGCAAGACAAGTTGGAGCCAACATCCTTCGAACAAAATTCCACGGTTCTGTTGTCGGAAAGTCGTACGGGGCATTACGATTACCTTCTTATGAACCAGCTTGTAGGAAAATTTTGCTTCAGCAGCCAAAGGAGCGGCAGCACTGATCAGTGTAATCTGACTGTGAACGAGTTCCACTGTCAGAAAACAATGAAACTAGGGGTGCAACGGATCGTCACAGATCCGTGATCCGAACGGGTCACCCTGTTCGGATCGGCACACCCCGCGATCCGCGGCCTCGGCCTTAGGAAAGGCCGCGGCTTCGGCCTAGCTCCGGAGCGGCGGCCATCTTGGTACACCCGGCGGCTGTTTACAATGTGATCGCTCCGTCAAATGACGGAGCGATCACTTGTAAACAAACTCTGCATTACCCAGCCAATACTCTGCATTACCCTGCCAATACCCTGCATTGCACCCTGCCAATACCCTGCATTACCCTGCCAATACCCTGCATTACCCTGCCAATACCCTGCATTACCCTGCCAATACTCTGCATTACCCTGCCAATAGTCTGCATTACCCTGCCAATACTCTGCATACCCTGCATTACCCTGCCAATACTCTGCATTACCCTGCCAATACCCTGCATTACCCTGCCAATACATTACCCTGCCAATACTCTGCATTACCCTGCCAATACCCTGCATTACCCTGCCAATAGTCTGCATTACCCTACCAATACCCTGCATTACCCTGCCAATACTCTGCATTACCCTGCCAATACTCTGCATTACCCTGCCATTACCCTGCATTACCCTGCATTACCCTGCCAATACCCTGCATTACCCTGCCAATACCCTGCATTACCCTGCCAATACTCTGCATTACCCTGCCAATAGTCTGCATTACCCTGCCAATACTCTGCATTACCCTGCCAATACTCTGCATTACCCTGCCAATACTCTGCTTTACCCTGCCAATACTCTGCATTACCATGCTATACTCGGCGATACCCTGTCAATACTCGGCGATACCCTGTCAATACTCGGCGATACCCTGCCAATACTCTGCGATACCCAGCCATAGTCGGCCATACTCAGACAATATTACAGTGGGGGAGATGACGTGGATATTACAGTGGGGACTATATGGTGGTGGAATTTTCAAAGGTTTTTGCAAATACAATTATTATTTGCTGATCCGAAAAATGATCCGATCCGTGACTCTGATCCGAGGAACGATTCGATCCGTGAGTTTTTTGATCCGTTGCACCCCTAAGGCTGGCTTCACACTGGGGCGGTGCGGGGCGGCGACGGTAAAGCAGCGCTATATTTAGCGCTGCTTTACCATCGTTTTTCCCGCGGTATGCGGCCGCTAGCGGGGTGGTTTTAACCCCCGCTAGCGGCCGCAAAAGGGTTAAAAACCTCCGCAAAGCGCCGCTGCAGCGGCGGTTTGCGGGCGGTATCCCCGCGGTTTCCCATTGATTTCAATGGGAAGGAGCGGTATAGGAGCGGTAAATACACCGCTCCTTCACCGCTCCAAAGATGCTGCTAGCAGGACTTTTGTTGCGGTCCTGCTAGCGCACCGCTCCAGTGTGAAAGCCCGCCGGCTTTCACACTGGAGTGAATGGGGCCGGTTTTTTCAGGCGGTACACAGGCGCTATTTTTAGCGCCGTACCGCCTGAAAACCGCCCCAGTGTGAAAGGGGCCTAAATGATACAGCGGGCAGGATTCCCGCAACCACCTTCAAATGTGTGTATGGGGAAAATCGGTTCAGTTTTTCTATTAAGGCTGCTGGCTGAAAAAAAAACTGAGCCATGTATGCCCACCTTTAGGCCACTTTTCACACTGAGGCGCTTCTAAATTGCCAGTAAAAACACTGAGCGCTTTTGAAGAGCTTTTCAGGCGCTTTTGAAGAGCTTTCCATTCATTTCAATGGGGAGGGGAGTTTTTCACAGTCCTGCCAGCACACTGCCCCAGTGTGAAAGTGTTCATTGATTTTAATGGAAATAAGTTTTCATGAGCTTTTTAGACGCTGTTTTTAGCGTGAAAGCGCCTGAAAAGCGCCTCAGTGTGAAAGTGGTCTAAGTGTTTACAATTTGGATTAACCTTAACCCAGGGCACTGGTCTCACCTGGCACCAATAAAAAGTATTTTGGTTGACCTTGCCCAATTGTTTCATTGAGATCTCTCATCTTACAAATCACTAGGAATCTGGTGATTGACTTTATTTCACAACTGCCCAATCAATAAAGTGACCCACAGACACAAGATGGCAGACTAAAGAAATGTATAATTTGTTCGTTTAGATCAGAGAAAGATCGCTGGTAAGAACTTTCTTACATCACCTGGAGAATAGTTTTAAATTTTTTGTGTTTTTGTCGACTTTTAGACTCTCATTCTCCAGCTGCCAATGTAAAAGCTTCCCCCTGTGTGGTGACGATGGGGAGCCCAGATAGTTTTCACTGCTGATAAATGTTGGGGTTCGGAGCAGCGAGGGGTCTTGGGAGGGCGGACGGAACGTGGCTATGTAGGTCAGGATTTGGAGCGGCGTAACTGTAATGGCAGGTTTACTCCACGATGAAGACATGATGAGAAGAAAGGCCTCATTAATCACAGCCCGCCGGAGTCACTCCGCACACACAAAGCTCTCAGCTGGTGCTTCTATAATAACACACAGCCCCGGGGCCAGCGCCGTCACAGCACTCGTTATACAGAGATTCTGGGTGTTCTGCAGCGGGAGATGCCTCCCATCCCCGCTGCGTCCTCCCCGGAGTGCTCTCGTTAACTCTTTGTAGCCTTCATCATAATAAGCAGACACAGGGGGCTCATTTATCAAACTAGAGAACGGCTGGGAAAAATCTATGGAGCAGCGTTTATCCTCCCGCAGATATTCGGAAATTACACATTGACACCTTGTTTCTAGTAACAGGAAAATATGGGAACTACACTATGTGACCAAGATTGTGGACACCTGACCATCAGACCTACAATATGGCGGAATGTATACTATATTGTCAAATGTATTGGAACACCTGCCTTTACATACACATGAACTTTAATGGCATCCCAGTCTTAGTCCATAGGGTTCAATATTGAGTTGGCTCACTCTGTGCAATGTCCTTGTATGATGTAATATTAACAGTATCCTTCACTGTAGGTACCTGAAATCCATCATTTGGAGGGAGGTCCACATACACTATATTGTCAAATGTATTGGGACACCCTGCCTTTACACACTCATGAACTTTAATGGCATCCCAGTCTTAGTCCGTAGGGTTCAATATTGAGTTGGCCCACCCTTTGCACCTATAACAGCTTCACCTCTTCTGGGAAGGCCGTCCACAAGGTTAAAGAGTGTGTCTATGGGGAATGTTTGACCATTCTTCCAGAAGAGCATTTGTGAGGCCAGACACTGATGTGGATAAGAAGGCCTGACTCGAAGTCTCTGCTCTATATTATCCCAACGATGTTCTATCGGGTTGAGGTCAGGACTGTCACGTTCCTCCACACCAAACTCGCTCATCCATGTCTTTATGGACCAATGGTCTTTATGACCAATGGGTCATGGCAGGGACCTGCTGATCTGCTGTGTCCAATCACAGCCCAAAGTCCTGTGTTGACAGTCAACACAGAGCTCTCTACAGAGGTAACGATCAGTTTGTTTCTTCTCCCTGCAAACTTATATATATATATATCCTAAAACTTTCACACAAACCAATTAATATACACTTATTGGGATTTGTTTTTTACCAAGAACATGTAGTAGAATACATTTTAGCCTACATTTATGAAGGGATTTTTTTTTTGTTTTTTATTGGATATATTTTACAACAGAAAGTAAAAAGTGTTTTTTTATTTTTTTCAAAATATTCAGTCTTTTTCTGTTTATTCCCACAGACACAACCCTCCAATATCTTGTGGAAGGTCTTCCTGGAGGAGTGGAGACTGTTATAGCCTCAGATGGGGCCAACTCTATAACAGCAGCTATGGTTCTGGAATTGGATTGTCCAGCAAGCTCATATAGATGTGATGGTTGAGCCATATAGGGGCAGTCATGACGGTTCAGCGCTGATCAGTCCTGGCTACATCACTTGACCTGTATTTGGCCAATATTTGCTTCAAATGCAACTCCAGCCAGTTTAACCACTTCAATACTGGGGGGCACTTATATACCTTCCTGCCCAGACCAATTTTGAGCTTTCAGCGCTGTCGCACTTTGAATAACAATTGCGCGGTCATGCTACTATGTACCCAAACTAAATTTTTATCGTTTTTTTCCCACAAATAGAGCTTTCTTTTGGTGGTATTTGATCACCTCTACGGTTTTTATTTTTTGCTAAACAAATAAAAAAAGACGGAAAATTTTGAAAAAAAAATTGTTTTTTTTGTTTCAGTTTTAAAACTTTGTAAATAAGTACGTTTTCTCCTTCACTGATGGGGCTGCACTGATGGGCACCAATGAGGATGCACCAATAAAGTGGCACTGATGAGGTGGCATTGATGGGCACTGATATGTGGCACTTATAGGCAGCACTGATGGGCGACACGGATGGGCACTGATATGTGGCACAAATTGGCACTGATAGGTGGCACAGATGGGCATGTATAGGTGGCACGGATGAGCATGGATGGGCACTGATAGGCGGCATTGTATTGTATTGTACTGATGGATAGCAATCAGTGCCAAATAATAATGCATGCCAATCAGTGATGCCCATGATTGGCATCTATTGTGGGCACTGACTGGCATCCCTGGTGGTCTAGGGTGGCATACCTGGTGCTGGGCATCCCTGGTGGTCTGGTGGTGTCCCTGGTGGTCCAGTGTGGGCATCCTCGGGGGGCTGCGTTGATAATCAATCAGCACAGACCCCCCCCCTGTCAGAGGAGCAGCCGATCGGCTGAGTCACACAGCACTTTACAGCCAGAGGGAGTCATGAGAACGCCTGTTTGTCATAATTGGCGTCTATTTAGTAAATAGCGCAGATGTGGCGGTCTGGTGACGCTGTTGTCTCGTCTTCTCAACGTTGACAGCGGCATTGATCAGAATAAAAGCCGGTGATTGGACCATTAATACAGCACCTGCCCAATGAATGGCAGACGCTCTATTTGTGGAATCGGCATTTTGGATATATTAGAGAATAAGACGTATCAGAGGAAGATGAACGGATTCTCTGTGAACATCGAACGTCACCCTGATAAGTACAGAATATACCTCCATAGAGCAGATCCCCTCCGACAACCAGGACTCCCAGTGTAACCCAATCAGTATCACCGCTTCTGGGGAAAGGAGCCCTGAAAGTGGATCTGTCAGAACCTCCACAAGAATAAATGTCACTGACATCTCATATTATACAGCAACAGGAACATCGTTCAGGAAAGCCCCCACCTTTTATCATGAAACCCTAAACCCCACCCCCAAGGTCCAGTCATTGACTTTGCCTGGGCTGAGATGATGTCATCAGTCTGCTGCAGGCAGGAGGAAGCATTTCCTCAGTCTCCCCTCCACTAGTAACTTTGCCTAGGGCTGAGATGATGTCATCAGATAATCAGCAGACATGTGCAATTCATTTGGTTCCAAATTAGTTTTTTAATGAATTTCGACACATTCATTAATTCGGAAAACCTGTTTAACGAGTTCGATAAAAATTCGAAAATCCGAAAACGCCAAAAATCTGAAATAATAACTAATAATACCCATTACTAACTATTAAATTATAGGTATTGGAATTTCCTTTCAAATTTGGCTGTTAGTGAACATAACAAATTTATCTGAAGTTATGAATTATCCGAAATAACGAATGCCGCATCTAAACAAATGGAATATAATGAATTAATAATAATAAATAACAACAATAATAAAAACTTTTTTTTAAATTATACGTTCCGTTACATTAGTTTAGATGCAGCATTCGTTATTTTGGATAATTCGTATTCGTTACGTTCACTAAACAGCCAAATTTGAAAGGAAATTCCAATATCTGTAATTTAATAGTTAGTTATTATTAGTTAGTTATTCTTTCTAATTTTCGTAATTTACGAATTGTTTATCATAACGAATGACACCCGTCCATACAAACCCGGCCAGCCCTCCCTCACCACTTCTTCCTTTGGTGCAGCCAGTACTGAAATTCCCAGAGTAGACCGGTGTCGGATGATTGGGAGGAAAGGTCCCTTCCTAGGTCATGTGACAATGCTTGAGTCTGGCGATTGGCTGTTAGACCGGCACACTGTCACATGATCCCCTATAACTAGGGGTCTGCGACAAAGGAAAGGGAGGGGGATGCATGCTCTGGTAAGGGGTGTTTTAGTAGGTTGGGGGGGGGGGGGGGGGGTCCAAAGACACTGAGACCTTTATACAGTATCTCACAAAAAAGTAAGTACACCCCTCACATTTTGTAAATATTTTCTTCTATCTTTTCATGTGACAACACTGAAGAAATGACACTTGTCTACAATGTAAAGTAGTGAGTGTACAGCTTGTATAACAGTGTAAATTTGCCGTCCCCTCAAAATAACTCAACACACAGCCATTAATGTCTAAACCGCTGGCAACAAAAAGTGAGTACACCCCTAAGTGAAAATGTCCAAATTGGGCCCAAAGTGTCAATATTTTGTGTGGCCACCATTATTTTCCAGCACTGCCTTAACCCTCTTGGGCATGGAGTTCACCAGAGCTTCACAGGTTGCCACTGGAGTCCTCTTCCCCTCCTCCATGATGACATCACGGAGCTGGTGGATGTTAGAGACCTTGCGCTCTTCCACCTTCCGTTTGAGGATGTCCCACAGATGATCAATAGGGTTTAGGTCTGGAGACATGCTTGGCCAGTCCATCACCTTTACCTTCAGCTTCTTTAGCGAGGCAGTGGTCGTCTTGGAGGTGTGTTTGGGGTCGTTATCATGTTGGAATACTGCCCTGCGGCCCAGTCTCTGAAGGGAGGGGATCATGCTCTGCTTCAGTATGTCACAGTACATGTTGGCATTCATGGTTCCCTCAATGATCTGTAGCTCCCCAGTGCCGGCAGCACTTATGCAGCCCCAGACCATGACACTCCCACCACCATGCTTGACTGTAGACAAGACACACTTGTCTTTGTCCTCCTCACCTGGTTGCCCCCACACACGCTTGTCACCATCTGACACCAAATAAGTTTATCTTGGTCTCATCAGACCACAGGACATGGTTCCAGTAATCCATGTCCTTAGTCTGCTTGTCTTCAGCAAACTGTTTGCGGGCTTTCTTGTGCATCATCTTTAGAAGAGGCTTCCTTCTGGGATGACAGCCATGCAGACCAATTTGATGTAGTGTGCGGCGTATGGTCTGAGCACTGACAGGCTGACCCCCCACCCCTTCAACCTCTGCAGCAATGCTGGCAGCACTCATACGTCTATTTCCCAAAGACAACCTCTGGATATGACGCTGAGCACGTGACCTCAACTTCTTTGGTCGACCATGGCGAGGCCTGTTCTGAGTGGAACCTGTCCTGTTATACCGCTGTATGGTCTTGGCCACCGTGCTGCAGCTCAGTTTCAGGGTCTTGGCAATCTTCTTATAGCCTAGCCATCTTTATGTAGAGCAACACATTCTTTTTTTCAGATCCTCAGAGAGTTCTTTGCCATGAGGTGCCATGTTGAACTTCCAGTGACCAGTATGAGAGAGTGAGAGTGATAACACCAAATTTAACACACCTGCTCCCCATTCACACCTGAGACCTTGTAACACTAACGAGTCACATGACACCGGGGAGGGAAAATGGCTAATTGGGCCCAATTTGGACATTTTCACTTAGGGGTGTACTCACTTTTGTTGCCAGCGGTTTAGACATTAATGGCTGTGTGTTGAGTTATTTTGAGGGGACGGCAAATTTACACTGTTATACAAGCTGTACACTCACTACTTTACATTGTAGACAAGTGTCATTTCTTCAGTGTTGTCACATGAAAAGAAAATATTTTCAAAAATGTGAGGGGTGTACTTACTTTTGTGAGATACTGTGTGTCTAGAAGAAGACATTTCACCAGTAGGAGAGCTTTGCTGACCATACAGAGCCCAGGTTATCAGCGACACGCGGCCTGTCATTAGACATCAGGGGGTTTTTTGGAGAAGAGCCTGGGACTTCGTATCTGCCTTCTTGTGCATAGAGTAGCCACTGAAATGAATGATACATGTAAACGCCCCCCAGCTTGGTAGGTGTGAACCAAATCTACATTTCTGACATGATTGCCAATGGAAAAATTTGCCTAGCCTTACCTTGCCCCTTCCATTGCCTTACATTTCTCCTTGCCTCTTCCCTTTCCCCTTTCCCTCCCTCCTTACCTTGCCTCATCCCTTGCTTTGCCTCTTCCCATGCCTTGCCCCTTCCATTCCCTTGCCTCTTCTATTACCTTGTCCTTTCCCTTGCCCCTTTATTTGCCTCTTCCCACGCCTTGCCTCTTCCCTTGTCCCTTGCCTCTTCCTTTGCTTTGCTCCTTCCCTTGCCTTGACCCTTGATTTGCCTCTACCCTTACGTTGCCTCTTCTAATACTTTGTCCCTTCCCTTGCCCCTTCCCTTGCTTTGCCCCTTCCCTTGCCTCTTCCCTGGCTTTGTCCCTTCCCTTGCCTCGTCCCTTGCTTTGCCCCTCCCCCCTTGATTTGCATCTTCCCATGCCTTGTCCCTTCCCTTGCCTCTTCCCTTGCTTTGCTCCTTCCCTTGCCTTGACCCTTGATTTGCCTCTACCCTTACCTTGTCCCTTACCTTGTCCCTTCCCTTGCCCTTCCCTTCCCTTGCCCTTTCCCTTGCCTCTTCCCTGGCTTTGTCCCTTCCCTTGCCTCGTCCCTTGCTTTGCCCCTCCCCCCTTGATTTGCATCTTCCCATGCCTTGTCCCTTACCTTGCCTCTTCCATTCCCTTGTCCCTTCCTTTCCTTTCCCTTGCCTTGCCCCTTGATTTGCCTCTTCCCTTGCCTTGTCCCTTCCCTTGCCTTGTCCCTTCCCTTGCTTTGCCTCTTCCCTGGCTTTGTTCCTTCCCTTACCTCTTCCATTACCTTGTCTTTTCCCTTGCTTTGCCCCTTCCCTTGCCTCTTCACTGGCTTTGCCCCTCCCTATGCTTTGTCCCTTCCCTTGCCCCTTGATTTGCCTCTTCCCATGCCCTGCCCCTTCCCTTACCTCTTCCATTGCCTTGTCCCTTCCCTTGCCTTGTCCCTTCCCTGGCTTGGTCCCATCCCTTGCCTCCTCAATTGCCTTGTCCCTTCCCTTTCCTCTTCCCTTGTTTTTCCCCTTCCCTTGCCTTGTTCCTTCTCTTGTCCCTTCCCTTGCTTTGCCTCTTCCTTTTGCTTTGCCCCTTACCTTCCCTTGTCCCTTCCATTGCCCCTTCCCTTGCCTCTTCCCTTGCCCTTTCCATAGCCTTGTCCCTTCCCTTTGCCCCTTCCCTTGCCTTGTCCCTTGCCTTGCCTCTTCCCTTGCTTTGCCCCTTCCCTTGCCTTGTCCCTTCCCTCGCCCCTTCCCCTACCTTGTCCCTTCCCTTGCCTTGTTCCTTCCCTTGCCTCTCCCTATGCTTTGTCCCTTCCCTTGCTTTGCCCCTTCCCTTGCCCCTTCCCTTGCCCCTTCCCCTACCTTGTCCCTTCCCTTGTTCCTTCCCTTGCCTCTCCCTATGCTTTGCCCCTTCCCTTGCTTTGCCCCTTCCCTTGTTTTGTCCCTTCCCTTGCCCCTTTCCTTACCCCTTCCCTTGCTTTGCCCCTTCCCTTGCCTTGTTCCTTCCCTCGCCTCTTCCCATGCTTTGCTTTGCCCCTTCCCCTGCCTTTCCTGTCCCCTCCTCTTCCGTCCTGAAATGGCTTACTCCATTTTCATTGCACACTGAGGAGTGTGCACATATACCAGTGCGCAGTACAAGGGGCGGTGATAATGACCTCCCAGGTGCAGAGTGTCCTCCGCTCACCCCGGGATTTCCGGATTGGTAATCTTTTCTATTTTTGGTATAAAACACGATCTGCACATTCATTCTTCCCAGCCAGGAGTCTGACGCAGCGACCGGGCGGCGGCGGCGGTGAGAGATGGCAGCACTCCCAGGAACAGCCTACGTTGTGTATTCATTGTATGTACAGAAACATTGACACCCCCCCCCCCCCCCTCCGCTGTGTATACTATGGGAACACAGAGCCAGACATGTGCCAGAATCCCAACTCTGCAACCCCCACCATTAAAGGAGGACTCCGCTGAGTGTGTGAAATGCCGGCATGTCCATTACCAGACAGTCCTGATCACATCCGCCATATTTCAGCAGACTCTATTCCACATCCCTCTGTACCAGTTAAAGCTGAAGTCCAATCTGCTTATATTTTGCCTTCCCTGCCCCCCCCCTCCCATCAACCATTTAAATAAACCCTTTCATGACGCACCAAATTACAGACCCAGTGATGTCATCACCGGGTCTCTGTGCTTCTCTATGCAATGCAGGCGGAGCATGGCCGATGGGAGGGGCCGTCAGGGGGCTGTACATCACTTCCTGAAAACATCCCAGCCCCCGGCCTCAGTACTCCTCTCAGGAGCCCTGATGTAAGCAGTGGGCTGGCTCTTTGGAGGAGTTATGCGAATATCTAAATGCCTTGATAGGTGGGTGTTAGTCTGGAGGAGTGGGCGTTCTATTTGCATGGAGACCACCCACATGTGATTCTGAGCCTCCATGATTGGAAGAACGGAAATGGATGGGACAGGCGAAGGTCAGGCTGGGGAGGAAATAGATGATGTTGGGTGAATTTGAATATGAATATCCCTTGTAATAGAAATAAGGGATGACAGGTCCTCTTTATGGAGAGATCTGGGGTCTATAAGATCCCAAATCTCTCCTTTATCTTTAAAAAGCAAAAGAACAAAAAAAAAAAAAATTGATCTTATGCTTTAAAAATAAAAATATTTTTAACCACTTCAGCCCCGGACCAATTGGCAGCCAAAGGACCATGCCCCTTTTTGCGATTCGGCACTGCGTCGCTTTAACTGACAATTGCGCTGTCGTGCGACGTGGCTCCAAAACAAATTGGCGTCCTTTTTTTCCCACAAATAGAGCTTTCTTTTGGTGGTATTTGATCGCCCCTGCGGTTTTTATTTTTTGCGCTATAAAACAAAAATAGAGCGACAATTTTGAAAACAATGCAATATATTTTGCTTTTTGCTATAATAAATATCCCCAAAAAATATATAAAAAAAAAGTTTTTTTTTCCTCAGTTTAGGCCGATACGTATTCTTCTACATGTTTTTGGTAAAAAAAATCGCAATTAGCGATTATTGATTGGTTTGCGCAAAAGTTATAGCGTTTACAAAATAGGGGATAGTTTTATAGCATTTTTATTAATATTTTTTTTTTACTAGTAATGTCGGCGATCAGCGATTTTTATTGTGACTGCGACATTATGGCGGACACATCGGACATTTTTGACACATTTTTGGGACCATTGTCATTTATACAGCAATCACTGCTATTTAAATGCACTGATTCCTGTATAAATGACAGTTGTAGTGAAGGGGTTAACCACTGGGGGGAGGGGAGGGGTTATGGGCTGTGACGTGTGTTTTTTTTACATTAGGGGGCGGGGCTGACGTCTGACATCACTGATCGGCTTTCCCGATGACAGGGAACAGCCAATCAATGACAGGCAGAGTAGGAAGCGCGGGGAGAGGTTTGTTTACACAGACCTCTCCCCGTTCTTCAGCTCCGTGACCCGATCACCAGCGGCGATCGGGTCCGCTGGTCCTGCGGCCGGGGTCACGGAGCTCCCGACCAGGTCGCGAGCGCGCCGCTGGCGGCGCGCGCGCGCGACCCACAGGCAGGCAAATGCACAACCACGTACAGGTACGTGCTTTTGCCTGCCCGTGCCATTCTGCTGACGTATATATACAGTGGGCGGTCGGGAAGCGGTTAAATCCGCCCCAGACAGGAAGTGACGTCATGACGTTGCTCAGGTCCTTCTAGATCAGTGATGGTGAACCTTGGCACCCCAGATGTTTTGGAACTACATTTCCCATGAGGCTCTGGCACTCTGCAGTGTAGTTGAGCATCATGGGAAATGTAGTTCCAAAACATCTGGGGTGCCAAGGTTCACCATCACTGCCCTAGATTATAAAGGTGAGACAACCTGGTCTCACCTCGGTGACCAGCTGCACAAACCATCAGATTGTTTCCCCGGGTTTCTTGGACTTACCTTTTCCCACCAGCGAGCCTGGGAAGCGATCTGACGGTTTGTGCGGCTGGCCCAGATGGTCTCTCCTCACCTCTATGATCTAGGAGGACCGGAGTGACGTCATGACGCCACTTCCGGTCTAGGGCGGATGTTTTTTTTTTTTAAAGCAGAAGAAGATCAATGTGTTTTTTACTTTGATCTGATGCTTCAAAGGTAGAGGAGACATTTAGGGTAGGGTTGGGGTGTGATGGGTTGGAAAACCCCTCCTGCTGCTTCTAAAAGCTATCCAGTGGCTAATTTAGCTACTCTGATCGCTTTTTATGAGAAAGAGAATTGCAAGCTGAAAAAAATAAATAAAAATGGCTGATAGCTTCAGTGACAACCCTGGTAAATCACTTCAAAACTGCAACGTATACATATGTATTGCGGTCTTGAAGTGGTTAAAAAAGGCAAAAGCAAATTCTGCTGGATCCCAGGGAGCCGGATTTGCATGGTATTTGCACTCTGATTGGCAGCTGGAAGGATGAAGTAAGGGCAGGTGGTGTAAAGCTGTTTAATCTGCTTATGAATACTTTCCTTCCCCTCCCCCCCCCTCATCAACATGATAATGAAATTCCTAAATTTAAACTTTCCGTTTTCACGACATTCCTTATTTTAGAAGCACTGATGCCATCACTGGGTCTCTGTGCTTCTCTATGCAAGGCAGGCAGATCGTTTATCCAAAGAGTGCAGCTCCATGTGACTTATACATACAAATATCAGACATGAACAGAGAATGCACAGTGCTTACCAGAGATCTATGGGGCCCTCTATACTAATGAGTGTCCGTAATCGCTCCAAAGTTGTACCTGGCTTCCTAATAAAATTAAAATATAGGTACCGGCATGTCAGATGTAGCTACAGCACAATACAATCAAAATCCCAGTCCTCCGGTCTGTGGCCGATGTGCGTGATGATGTCACATCCGGCTCCACCCAACACGTTTTGTCACACAATGACGTTGTCAGGGGAGTCGCTCAATGCAGGCAATTCATGGCTGGTGGGAGGGGCTATCAGGGTGCTGTGATGTTTTCAGGAAGCTATGTACAGCGCCCTCCCGGCCCCTCCCACAGGCCACGATCGGGCCTGCATTGAGCAAAGTCACTGATGAAGTGTGTTAGGTAGAGCCGGACGTGACATCATCACGCATGTTGGCTGCCTCCATCCAGTGTTCCTCAACACCTTTACGACTGCCTAATGTGTGGGAGCCAAAGGTTGGGCTTTAATGCCCACATGCCGCACATGTGTGTTGCTGGGTGGCCGATGTTTCTGTGCTGAGAGCGTGCTCACAGTGAAAGCCATCTCTTGGTCCCTACTAATGATTGGTTACCAGTAGGATTGGCTCCTGATCCTGTGACCACTGTGACAGCCAATCACAGTAGCCATGTGATTGGCTGATCTTTCCCAGCCTCCTCCCAGCATTCAGACATTTTTAAAGAGATGTCCACCACACACGTTTTGTCACACGAGGACGTTATCAGGGGAGTGGCTCAATGCAGGCAGATCATGGCTGGTGGGAGGGGCCGGCAGGGTGCTGTGATGTTTTCAGGAAGCTATGTACAGAACCCTGCCGCCCCCTCCCACTGGCCATGATCTGCCTGAATTGAGCCATGTACCTAATGAAACGCGTTGGGTAGAGCTGGATGTGACATAATGCACATCGGCCGCCTTGATCCAGTGTTCCCCAACCCCTCTACGATCGCCTAACACACATTTGTCGCTGGGTGGCTGATGTTTCTGTGCTGAGAGCATGCTCACAGTGAAAGTCAGCTCTTGGTCTCTTCTAATGATCGGTAGCTGGCGGGATTGGCTCCTGATCCTGTGACCACTGCGACAGCCAATCACAGGAGCCATGTGATCGGCCGATCTTTCCCACCCTCCCCCCCCACGTTCAGAACTTTTTAAAAGGATGCTGGGGTAGGTGGGAAAAGGTTAAGGACCTACCTCTTTGCCACCGTATACCTGGTCCCACTTCACCATCCTCTGTTGATGTCACCAGAGGGGACTGGCTGCTTCTTTCGGGTTGAGCAGCGTGCATGCTTTGCCTCATCAGCTGCAAAAACCATGAATAGACTGCGTGATGACGTCACACCCTACTCCACCCAATACGTTTCATCACATGATGACGTCGTAATCGTCAGAGACCAAGCTGTGAAAAACAGCTCTTTGTCTCTTCTAATGATCGGTAGCTGGTGGGATAGCCTCTGGATCCATGACCACTGTGACAGCCAATCACAGTAGCCATGTGATTGGCTGATCCTTCCCCCCTCCGTGTTCAAAACTTTTTAAAGGGATATCAGGGTGGGTGGCCCAATGATGCGATGCACGTGTCATAATGTGCCCGCAGCCTCCTGAGACCCAGGAGGCTGCAGGCAACTGTTCATGCCATTGTGGCCCTATAGGAAGGGGTCCCCAAAAAATAGGTACCCCCCCAATAATAATAGGAGGGGGGGCAGAATATTATGTAAAATTCTCCTTTAATATACATCTATATTGCCCGATTTTATCAAGATTTTTGGAAACATGAAGAATGGACGGATCTGATTTCCGTCGTTTTCATGGCATCTGATATTGGAGTGGGTCGGGGGGGTCACTTTATTATTATGTTCCAGATCTGTATATGAAATATCTGCAATACGAGACATCAAACGTCCTTTATGTGGAGCTGACAATGGAACGGTGTGAGTGACTGAAGAGCGATGTGTGTCCTTTGTGCTCAGGAAATCCTTTATCACACAATGGTCTGCAGAGAATACACACAACACCCTCCCGCCAGGCGGACTATTATCAGGCATTAGATCCTGGGGCCGGACGGGCACTGCGCTAGGATGGGCACATTCGGCACAATCTCCCATCAATTGGTTCTTTTCCCCAAGACTCTCTGATCTGGTGGTAATGAATGGACGGCGTAGAGAGGCCCTCGTCATTACACACGTCAGGAATACAGTCTGATGTTTAACATCTATATGTTCAGAACCATGTGATGGGGTCCGGAGGTGGCTGGTCCATATATACGTCAGCAGAGGTGGCCATGGCGGCCCATGTGCTGGCCTCGTAGATGAAAGGAGCGCTGCGTATTCCGCGGAGGGCGCTAATCCCAGATTATTCCGTCTCACAGGGACTAACCCAGTTATGGCTCCTCTAATCTGATTATCCGCCGGCTAATTAAAGGGCTCGTTATTTCTCCATGTGATGCCGAACACACTCAGACTGCGGGGGGCGAACCCCGGCGTTATTCACAGACATAGAGGAGCGTTCACCAGATAAAGGGGTGACGGAGCGTACGAGTGATCTCTGATACCAACATGTCCTCTACTTATAGATTTACATTCAATTCTAAATGGAGACTAGAGAGCCAAACCACCTGATGGCTTCCTAAATGTTGAGAAGACTTTACATGTAGTCCCGAGCTCTGTCCCCATCCACCCTTCTGCTCCACTTTGTGAACTCCTCATAATGGGCACAGCAGGTGTACAGACTCGGGAACTTGGCACAGGGATGGTGGGAACTCCTCATAATGGGCACAGCAGGTGTACAGACCCGAGAACTTGGCACAGGGATGGTGGGAACCCCTGAAAATGGGCACAGCAGGTGTACAGACCCGGGAACTCAGCACAGGGATGGGGGGAACTCCTCATAAAGGGCACAGCAGGTGTACAGACCTGGGAACTCAGCACAGGAATGGTGGGAACCCCTCATAAAGGGCACAGCAGGTGTACAGACCTGGGAACTCAGCACAGGGATGGTGGGAACTCCTCATAATGGGCACAGCAGGCGTACAGACCTGGGGACTCAGCACAGGGATGGAGGGAACCCCTCATAATGGGCACAGCGGGTGTACAGACCTGGGAACTCAGCACAGGGATGGTGGGAACCCCTCATAATGGGCACAGCGGGTGTACAGACCTGGGAACTCAGCACAGGGATGGTGGGAACCCCTCATAATGGGCACAGCAGGTGTACAGACCCGGGAACTCAGCACAGGGATGGTGGGAACCCCTCATTTTGGGCACAGCAGGTGTACAGACCCGGGAACTCAGCACAGGGATGGTGGGAACCCCTCATAATGGGCACAGCAGGTGTACAGACCTGGGAACTTAGCTTAGAGATGGTGGGAACCCCTCATAATGGGCACAGCAGATGTGGAGTTTGACTATAAGCAGTATGAAGACCATTAATCCAGCATCTGCCACACAGTCATTTCTTCTTACGTATAGTGACAGGTGTATAATATTTGCACAGTATTTTCCTATTGCCTGTCATCACTCCCTGTGCCCGCTCCTCTGCACATCTGACTAACAAATGATCCCCGTCTTTCCTTTGACCTTTGATCACATATACGGTGTACAGCGAATGGCGTCAAGCTTTAGATGGGCAGCGCAGATACAAGGCATATCAGATAAAGCAGAATAACAGATCACTGGCTTTATATACAGAGCGTGCAGAGCAGCCAATCACAGGGCTCAGCTGGGTTATAAGTGACTAATTGAAAGTAAAGCAGTTAAAGCTTCCATCCATTCATACATTAAACAAGGTCTGGTGTGCCATCCCCAGGCGCTAATCGCAGATATTCAGAACGTGCCGAGGAGGGTCTGCAGACTAAGGGAAGACCGAGACCAACATCCACTGATAAACCAAAACTGGACAGAGAAGTCCCAGTGGTGCACAAGGCCTCTAGGGGCCCCCGGGATCTATAGAGTGCTTCAGGGCTGCTAAATCCAATTCAGCTACTGAACCCGGATCCAAATGGGCCCCATCTACTGAAACATTTTTTACTATTACAAAAGGGCCCCTAAATGCTCCCCTGCTAATGGACCTCTGACCACATCGGTGTCACTGTGCGAGCGCATGACTTTGTATCCAGACTAATGCCCCATACACACGGTCGGATTTTCCGATGGATTCTGTCCTATCGGACAATGTTGTCAGAAATTCCGACCGTGTGTGGGCTCCATCGGACTTTTTCCATCGGATTTTCCGACGGACAAAGTTTTATCTCCTGCACTCAAATTTTCCGACAACAAAGTCCTATCGGACTTTTTCCGAACGTGTGTAGCGAATTCCGACGGACAAAGTGCCACGCATGCTCAGATCACATTACAAGACCAAAGCTATTGGCTACTAGCCTCTACGTAGTCCCGTCGTAGGCAACAAACGTCACCACGTTCAGAATGATCGGATTTTCCGACAACTTTGTCCGACCGTGTGTATGCAACACCAGTGTCGGACAAAATCCATCGGAAAAAATCAGATGGATTTTGTGGTCGGATATTCCGACCATGTGTACGGGGCATAAAGATCAGTGCAGTTTAGAGCTTTCATTTTCCCAAGATGATGGGGAGGATCAGGAGATTTTGGTAAAATGTTGCTATTTTGGTGAAATTCATTGGCGTCAATAAAGAATGTGAAATTAAAAGGGAGATTTTCATAGTTGAGGGTTTTAGAAGCTTCTCAACTATCCTGGACCTGATCCTGGACCAAAAACAGCTGCTTGTTAGCATCATCATTTTAGCTTTTTTTTTTTTTTTTTTTGTTTTACAGACAGTGGGAAAGAAAAAAAAAAAGATTTAAAGCAAAAATACGCACATACAAAGCACAATTTGGAGTACCGTATATACTCGAGTATAAGCCGAGTTTTTCAGCACATTTTTTTGTGCTGAAAATGCCCCCCCTCGGCTTATACTCGAGTCAAGCAGTTTTCTACAGTAGAGAATGACATTTTCTGATCCGACTTTGGGGTTCCTAGCACTAGCGAGATACGGGTCCCCAAAGTCGGGTCGGAAAATGTCATTCTCTGCTGCAGAAAAGTGCTTGACCCCATCTTCATAGTTCCCCTGGGTTTTCACACCAAATTTGGGGTTCCTAGCACCAAGTGACCTCGAGATACAGGGCCCCAAAGTTGGTCAACTGTGTCCATCTGCAGCAATGTCCTTTTTGGTCCCTTTGGGTCCAGAGACCCCACATTTTGGCTGCAGCTAGGGGGCATCTAGGAACCCTTAACTACCAAGTTTGAAGTTCGGGGGACCTATGGCTGCAAATGGGCACAGTGAGGCTGCAAATGGGCATTGTTGGCCCTCTTCTCCACTTACAGTAGCTGTGCATTTCTCACCCTAGGCTTATACTCGAGTCAATACGTTTTCCCATTTTTTTGTGAAAAATCCCTGTAATTTGCCTTATACTGTATGTTTATTTCCTATAATGATCATCTCCATATAGTGGTGCTAATGCTGTATTTTCCAGATTGAGATTACATAATTCCACATTTTAGCAACTACCGTATTTATCGACGTATAACACGCACCCCAAGTTTAGGAGGGCATTTTAAGGAAAAAAACGTTTTAGGAGGGAAGTTTAGGGGAAAAAAAAAACTTACATTTAAGCGTCATTTGCAGCTTACCCAGTGTCATTTGCAGCTTGCCAGCGTCATTTGAAGCTTGCCCACGTTTAAATTTGCCGCCTAGACAGACCGCGCGAGCGCCGCTGAAAAAGACAGAGCGAGCGCCGCCGGAGAAGACAGAGCGAGCGCCGCCGGAAAAGAGCGATCCGACTGTTCGGCTCCGCTCGCAGTTCCGCCTCCCTGCTGTTTCGGAAGCGAGCTCAGGGAGGCAGGACTGCGAGTGGAGCCGAGCAGTCAGATCAGTCTTTTTCGGCGGCGCTCGTTTTTTTTTTGACGCCGCTCGCTATTTATTGGCGCGGCTCGATTTTTTTTGCCACATTTTTTTGGGGATCGGCGTATAACACGCACCCACGACTTTCCCCCAATTTTAAGGGGGAAAAGGTGCGTGTTATACACCGATAAATACGGTATATGGAGCAAGGAACATAGGAAATACCACATTAGGCAAATGATAGATTATTCATTACAACTGTGGTATGACTGTGGTAAAGGGTGAAATCCTCGGTAGGACTATCATTGTGGTCTCTAAGGAGGAGACATCTCCTCAAAATGAAACCAACACCCAAATGGATAAAGACCCCAAAACTACTAGTAGAAGTTGAGAACCTCTTTCCTTACTCATTTCCCCTCACTACTTCCTGTAAATCAGGGCATAAAAGGAGATAATTAGGAAGTCGGGGGAAATCTCCCCAGGGGGGACACAGACAGCAGTAACAGGGATTCAAATACTTTCCTGTCCCACCCAAAAAGAGGAGAGATTTGGCCAGAGTTGGACATTTAGTTACTATACTATATGGACAAATGTACAAGCACCTCCGTCCATATGATGGAGTTCGGGTGTTTCCAGTGAAGGGTTCAGTGAAAGACATCTTAGACAAGTGTGTGCCCTAACCCTTGTGGTAACAGTTTGGTGAAGACCCTTTTCTATTCCAGCATCACTGTACCCCTGTGTACAAAGTCATCTCCAGATCTTTTAAGACATGGTTGGACTTGATGTGAATAATCTCAGGTGGTCTGTACAGAGCCCTGACCTCAACCCTACTAAACACCTTTTCTCCATGAAGACACAGTTGGACCAGTTTGGAGTGGAGGATCTCAGGTGGCCTGCACAGAACCTGACCTCAACTCTACTGAACACCTTTGCTCCATGAAGACACGGTTGGACCAGTCTGGAGTGGAGGATCTCAGGTGGCCTGCACAGAACCTGACCTCAACTCTACTGAACACCGTTGGGTTGAATGGGGACACCTATCGTGAGCCAGGTCTTGTCATCCAACATCATCCCTGATCTCACAAATTGGCACATTTCCACTGACACCCTACAAAATCTTGAGGAAAGTCTCCCAGAAGAATTAGAAGATGTTATAACCTCAAAGAGGCCAACTCCATATTAATGCCTATGGTTTTGGAATGGGATGTCCAACAAACTCATATAGGTGTGATGCAGGGGCGTAACTATAGGGGGTGCAGCAGTTGCAAGCGCAACCGGGCCCTGTGCTGCAAGGGGCCCATGCCACCCCCTCTACATATGGCCGGTGGCAGCATAGGTGGTTAGGCACCGGGCGGCTGGAGGTGGGGGGTGACTAGCAGAGCTTCATGCTCGACTACCGCACTGGCTGCTCTTTAGTTGTGCATTCCCCACATAACCTGTGTCCTCTGCCGCTCCTCCGGGTCCCCCTCTCCTGCTCCATGCAGTGCTGCTCAGTCCGGTGTCTGTCCTCCCCAGTCCAGCCCCCTGAGTCCGGCTCACACTGCACTGCATGCTTCTCCCGGGCAAACAAACTTTAAGCACACAGATGCAGTGCAGCCCTATGAGAGCCGGCTACCCAAAGTACACCGCAGGCTTGTCTGCCAGCACCCCCCCTCCTCCCCGTCATACACAGATGTTGACAGGTCTTTCTGAGAGATATGTCCCCTAAGGACAGGGACCCCCATCTCCCCTGGGGACAGAGCCAACTTATCCCCAGAGGAAAGGGACCTAATTTCCCATGAGGACAGGGACCCCATTTTCCATGGGGACAGGGACCCCTTCTCACCTGGGGACAGGGACCCCATCTCCCCTGGGAACAGGGCCCACTTCTCCCCAGAGGACAGGGACCCCATTTCGCTTGGGGGCAGGAACCCCTTCTCACATGGGGACAGGGACTTCATCTCCCCTAAGAACAGGGACCCCTTTTTTCCCTGGGGACAGGACCCACTTCTCCCCAGAGGACAGGGACCCCATTTCCCTTGGGGACAAGGACCCCATCTCCCCTAAGGTCAGGGACCCCATCTCCCCAGAGGACTGGGACCCCATTTCCCTTAGGGACAGGGACTCCTACTTACGTGGGGAGAGGGACCCCATCTCCCCTAAGGACAAGGACCCAATCTCTCCTGGGGACAGGGCCAACTTCTCCCCAGAGGACAGGGTCCCAATTTCCCTTTCCCTTCTTCCTCTTTGTCTCAAAGGTGTAACATTATAGGTCTGTTTAGACCTCTGATATCTCACAAAAGTCCCCCAACTCCTAATTTTTTTTAAAAAATAATAAAAAAAAAAAATGCTGATACCAGTGGTGGAACTACAGGGCTCACAAAAGTCGTACCTGTGACCGAGCCCTGGAGTTCCACCACTGGACTTGGAGGGAAGGGCCTCGGCTGGGGTTCAGGGGGGCCCTTCATGGTTTCTTGCACCGGGGCCCTGAAGGTTCTAGTTACACCACTGGTGTGATGGTCAGGTGTTCACAAACTTTTGGTCATATAGTGTATATCAGCATGTATTGAAGTAAACCTTAGTACATAGTACTATATATTCATTGGCCTCAATACTCCATACTTGGTATACATGTTAAGTGTGCCAACTTTAGTGGTGTCATGCCTGTTCCAGGGCAGCAGCTTAAAGTATTTGAGCCACTGGGAAAGAATGAAGGCCTAGCTAAGAGGATTTTCAGAAGGAGAGTAAAGCAAAAAAAAAAAAAAGGAAATGGAAAGAGAAGAGGGGAAACTGTAATGAAAGCAAGAGGAACTACCTAAAAGAACTAGGTGAGGTACAATTAATAGGTAGGGAACACCCTCCAAAGTAGGAGCCTCTGCTACAGATTACACTTCTGCCAGAGTCTGCTGACCTTATCACAGTCTTATGCCCTGTACACACGGTCGGAAATTCCGACCACAAATTCTGTCGGATTTTTACCGACGGATTTTGTCCAACACTGGTGTTGCATACACACGGTCGGACAAAGTTGTCGGAAAATCCGATCATTCTGAACGTGGTGACGTTCATTGCGTACGACGGAACCATGTAGAGGCTATTAGCAAATAGCTTTGGTCTCGTAATTTGATCTGAGCATGCGTGGCACTTGTTCCGTCGGAATTCTCTACACAAGATCGGAAAAAGTCTGATCGGATTTTGTTGTCGGAAAATTTGCGAGCAGGATCTCAATTTTTTTCCATCGGAAATTCTGACGGAAAAAGTCCTATGGAGCCCACACACGATCAGATTTTCTGACAACATGGTCCAATCGGACATTTTCCATCTGAATTTCCGACCGTGTGTACGGGACATTATACCGGACATTCTCCTGACTATGGTGCCAGTAATAGAAGTATTCATTGGTACATTTTTGCCATGATTTAGTACTGCCAGGGGCCATAGCCACCCTATCGTGTTACGCAATGTCTGTAACACACCCGTGTTAAAAATAAATAAATAAATAAATAAAGGGTTCCAGACGGGGGTCTTGCCTGCCAAAGCTATCCAGCTGTTTCCTTGTAGGTCTCCCTGCACTTTGCGTATTTTTGTTGATAGAATATTGTACTGTGTATCAACAGTTCAACCATTCTAGGTTGGAAGACTAACGACTCAACAGCTAGTAGAATACAGGGGCACCGTGCCCTGTACTTGTAGTACTGGGTTCTAGGTGTACTGACAGAGAGGGGGAACCCTGGAATATTGGAAAGAAAAGAAGCACCACTGGGCAAACCAGTTTGCTTAGAAATGTTCTCAGTTGGGTTTGGGTTTTGTACATTTGGCATGGTGATCCAATGAAAAATAGGATCCATTATTGGGTTGAACTGGTTTGCTTAGAACTGTTCTCAGTTGGGTTTGGGTTCTGTACATTTGGTGTGGTGCCCTAATGAAGAATAAGATCCATTATTGGGGTGAACTGGTTTTCTTAGAAAGGTTCACAGTTGGGTTTGGGTTCTGTACATTTGGTGTGGCATGCCAATAAAATATAAGATTCATCATTGGGTGAACTTGGTTTGCTTAAAAAAGTTTTCCACTTGGGTTTGGGCTCTGTATGCTTGGCATGGTGATCCAATGAAGAATAAGATCCATTATTGGGATAAACTGGTTTTCTTATAGGTTCTCAGTTGTGTTTGGGCTTTGTACATTTGGTCTGGTGCCCCAATGAAGAATACATTCTAATATTGGTGTGAACTGGTTTGCTTAGAAAGGTTCTAAGTTGTGTTTGGGCTCTGTGCCTTTGGTGTGGTGCCTCAATAAGTAATACATTCTAAAATTGAGGTGAACTTGTTTGCTTAGAAAGGTTAACAGTTAGATTTGGACTCTGTACATTTGGGGTAGCATGGCAATAAAAAATTAAATCCATTATTGGGATGAATTTGGTTTGCTTAGAAAGGTTCTCAGTTGGGTTTGGGTTTTGTACATTTGGCATGGTGATCCACTGAAAAATAGGATCCATTATTGGGATGAACTGGTTTACTTAGAGGTTCTCAGTTTCGTTTGGGTTCTGTATGTAGTGGCCATAACCCCTTGAGGGGCGGCCTTGACTTTTGGGCTTACCAGTTACCTCCTCGTGGCTTGTCGTGAAACTTCTAGGGGTTCCCAGGGTTAGTACCCAACGACTTCAGATGCTGACACATAAAAAGTCCTTTTCAAGGTTTTTATTCTGCAGTGGTACCATCCAACATAACACAGTCTCTGATAGGAATAGAGGGCACGGGTGATAAACTCAGGCACTTTGAACTGCTGACATCCACTGAATGTCTCTAATCAACCCAGAGTAGCCACTCGCAGCTGGGTGCTTCAATACCGGATAAACCTCTAGCCAGAGATCTAGCAGCTAACAATGTGATCTGGAAACTTTGCAAAAGTCTGCCACAGACTATAAGTGTAACTGAAGGTGAATAGGAACCTTTCTCACAGTACCTGGAACTTTCTCTGTCTCCTTGGCAGTACTGTGAGAAGTGTGGATTCTCTAGTGTCCATACAACTCAGCTCCCAGGCTCTAACTGAGTAGCCAGCGCCTTGGCCCTCCTCCGAAGAGTCCTCCCCTGGTCACTTGTACGAGCTGCCGTGTCCCTCCAATACTGAGAGCACACCGGGACGCCTTGAATCCTCCTTCAGTTACTGGGCCTCTGGCTAGCCAGCTCCGAGACTCGGGAACAGACGGATCCTTTCCCCAGACCATGGGGGTCTATGGGGCTGGTCAGATGGACCATGCCTGCGGGACGGCAAACGCTCCTAGGCCCGAGACCGCTCGCGGGGCTACCCCGGTCCAGAACCAGGAACCAAGAACTGCGGCCGAACCCCCGAACCACGTGACTTCAGCACCTTAAGTACCCCTTCCCAGACTGATTGGCTCCGGGAAAGATTGGTACCTAAGACGTCCAACCAAGCCTGGTTCTCGGCCTGTCATGGGTTGCTCACTGCACCCATGACCAGGCGGAACCTTAGCCCAGCCCAGCCAGACTGATGCCAAAGAGAACCTGTACAATTAACCCTCAGAACCCCCAAAAATAACGAAATTTCCATTTATAGCGCACACTTGTTGAAGTGTGACCGCTACATGTACATTTGGTGTGGTGCCCCAATGAAGAATAGGATCCATTATTGGGTTGAACTGGTTTGCTTAGAACTGTTCTCAGTTGGGTTTGGGTTCTGTCCATTTGGTGTGGTGCCCTAATGAAGAATAAGATCCATTATTGCGGTGATTTTGGTTTGCTTAGAAAGTTCTCAGTTGGGTTTGGGCTCTGTGTGTTTGGTGTGTTACTCCAATGAAAAATAAAATCCAGCATTATGGGGAACTGGTTTGCATAGAATGGTTCTCAGTTGGTTTTGTGCTCTGTTCATTTGGTGTGGCACTCCTAATCTCATTATACCATGGTTTTCATCTCCGGTCCTTCTTATGCCGCGTACACACGGTCGGAATTTCCAATGGAAACAGTCCGATGGGAGCTTTTCAACGGATTTTCCGACCGTGTGTATGCTCAATGGTCTTTTTTTGTCGGAATTTCCGACGGACTTTGGATTGAGAACCTGTTCTCAATTTTTCCGACGGAAAACCTTTCTATCGGATTTTCCGATTGTGTGTATGCAATTCCGACACGCAAAATTCCGACGCATGCTCAGAAACAATTCGACGCATGCTCGGAAGCATTAAACTTCCCTTTTATAGTGCTGTCGAACGTGTTTTATGCCGATGTGTTATTGACCGTCGGAATTTGGTGTGATCGTGTTTAGGCAACACAGCTTGAGCGGAATTCCGTCGGAAAAACTGTCAGAGTTTTTTCCGACGAGAATTCCGATCGTGTGTACGCGGCATTAGAGGTTGCCTAATCAGAAACACTGCCCTTCTCTATAAACAGTTTATTGTAGATGACCGATAACAAATTTGCCCTTTCACCACACCCTATAGGGGAGAGTCACTTGAAACCTCGGCTTGCATTTGGGGGCCTAGAAGGCTTGATCATAACTAGACAATCCACTCAGGTTTGGAGGGGGCAGCACAAGACACTCTACCTAGGGACCACGACGTGTAAACCTTTTAGGACCCTTTCACACTGGGGCGTTTTTCAGGCGCTACAGCGCTAAAAATAGCGCCTGTACAGCACCTGAAAAAATCCGGCCCCATTCACTCCAGTGTGAAAGTCCTGCTAGCAGCATCTTTTGGAGCGGTGAAGGAGCGGTGTATTCACCGCTCCTATACCGCTCCTACCCATTGAAATCAATGGGACACCGCGGTAATACCGCTGCGGCGGTGCTTTGGGGGGGTTTTAACCCTTTTTCGGCCACTAGCGGGGGTTAAAACCGCACCGCTAGCGGCCGAATACCACGGCTAAAACGACGGTAAAGCAGCGCTAAACATAGCGCTGCTTTACCGCCGACGCCGCTCCCCGCCCCAGTGTGAAAGGGGCCTAATAGAAAAATAAAGGAAATTAGTGTTAATTGACATGATGCAGTCACAAGGTCAGAGATGATGAAACCAGTTACTTTTGTGTGCGAACGAAACCTGTATATATTTTCCCACCTTACCCATCCTTCCTTTCCGTCATCCAGAATACATGGAAATCCCGGCTATTTTTATACCGTGTGCGTCCTTAAGCTCTTGAGCAGCAGATGTGAGAGCGGAGTCTGTCTCTGAATGGCCACTATAAATCCGGTAATGTGTGTGTATTGCGGAGGAGAAGAATGGGCTGAGCAGATTGAAGTATTTAGCGTACATGGTGCAGAGAGTGCTGGATTAACACTGAGCCTACAAGCTGCTCCCAGACACTTTGATGAACATCAAACCCCACACTCCCAGTGACGGCCGTACCACCGCGGCGTGCTAACGCCTGCCCGCCGCTTTCCGATGGCAGATAATCTTCAGAATGCAGATCAGAAGGAGCATTAACATTTCCAGCAAAAGCAATTAGGGGACAGATTGCGGGAGGAAGTGACCATTCTAGGGGGTCACATTAAGGGTTATCCCTGGTGCTGACTTGTGAACAGCGACTGTTTTGGTGCATCAGATTTTCTGTTCTCCTCATTCAAGGGGGGGAATGCAAAAGCCGCTCAAAGCAAATCAGAAGCGGGTCAGAGGAATCTCAAATTAGAGAGGCTGCACAGAGCTAATCACATAGGTGTTAGCATGGGCATCCACAGATAGGAGCAAGGGGGGGCAAGTGCCCCCCCCCCCCTGGAATCAGGGATTGGATCAGGAGTGATGACCCCCATCACCCCTCTCTGTCACCCCCCTCTCTCTCTCACCCCTCTCTCTCTCTCACCCCTCTCTTTTTCACCCCCCTCTGTCTCTGTCACACTCCTCTCTCTCTGTCACCCCTTCTGTCTCTTTCTGTCACCCCCCCTCTCTCTCATCCCCTTTCTCTGTCACCCACCACATGTATGCAGTTTCTGACAGTCTCTTGTGCCATGTATGCAGTCTCTGGTCATCTCTTGTGCCATGTCCGCAGTCTCTTGTGCCATGTATGCAGTCTCTGGTCATCTCTTGTGCCATGTCCGCAGTCTCTTGAGCCATGTATGCAGTTTCTGACAGTCTCTTGGGCCATGTATGCAGTCTCTGGTCATCTCTTGTGCCATGTCCACAGTCTCTTACAGTCTCTTGGGCCATGTATGCAGTCTCTGGTCATCTCTTGTGCCATGTCCACAGTCTCTTACAGTCTCTTGGGCCATGTATGCAGTCTATGACAGTCTCTTGGACCATGTCCGCAGTCTCTGACAGTCTCTTGGACCATGTCCGCAGTCTCTGACAGTCTCTTGGACCATGTCCGCAGCCTCTGACAGTCTCTTGGACCATGTCCGCAGTCTCTGACAGTCTCTTGGACCATGTCCGCAGTCTCTGACAGTCTCTTGGACCATGTCCGCAGTCTCTGACAGTCTCTTGGACCATGTCCGCAGTGTCTGACAGTCTCTTGGGCCATGTCCGCAGTCTCTGACCATCACCTGTACTATGTCTGCAGTCTCTGACCGTGATAATGTGATAATGACATTGTTGAAATGGTCAGAGCATGGGTGACCTTAAAATGATGCCCCCCGCTGAAAAAAGTTCTGCGGACGCCCATGGGTGTTAGAGCAGCAATAATTCACAGAACACCTCACAAGGTCACTGGTTGCATATATCCTGAGCCCTGTGTTATGCAATTAGCAATCAGTGATCCTGGCCTTGATGGGTTTCCTTTAAAGCCAATGTATAGAGATTTTTGAACATATTTTCCTTTATTTATTATAGAGAGGAATAGAAAATGCAATTTATAAACCTATATGTAAATATTAAAAGTATCTCATATTAACGTTTTGCATGCTTATTTAAAATGGAGTTGAACCTAAAAAATTAAAATGGCTGACAAGGCAGGATCTTTAAGACAGAAGAGATCCAATTGGCCTCTTCCGTTTGTAGCACCCTTTCCTAGTTTGCTACTTGCTAAGTATATATAGTTATCTCCTCTGTATGTAGAAGAGGAGGGGTTAATTATTTAGCATACTGTACAGTGCTTGACAGGCTGTGGCTCTGTTACCTCCCCCTGTATTCTGGAACTCACTGGAGGGTTCTAGAACATAGTGGGTGGGGGGGACGGAGGTGGCTGTAACCTGAATATTAACCACTTCAGCCCCGGACCAATTGGCAGCCAAAGGACCAGGCCCCTTTTTGCGATTCTACAATGCATCGCTTTAACTGACAATTGCGCGGTCGTGCGACGTGGCTCCAAAACAAAATTGGCGTCCTTTTTTTCCCACAAATAGAGCTTTCTTTTGGTGGTATTTGATCACCTCTGCGGTTTTTATTTTTTTGCGCTATAAACAAAAATAGAGCGACAATTTTGAAAAAAATGCAATATTTTTTTGCTTTTTGCTATAATAAATATCCCCCAAAAATATATAAAAAAACATATTTTTTCCTCAGTTTAGGCCAATACGATTCTTCTACATATTTTTGGTAAAAAAAATCGCAATTAGCGATTATTGATTGGTTTGCGCAAAAGTTATAGCGTTTACAAAATAGGGGATAGTTTTATAGCATTTTTATTAATATTTTTTTTTTTACTAGTAATGGCGGCGATCAGCGATTTTTATTGTGACTGCGACATTATGGCGGACACATCGGACATTTTTGAGACATTTTTGGGACCATTGTCATTTATACAGAAATCAATGCTATTTAAATCCATTGATTTCTGTATAAATGACAGTTGTAGTGAAAGAGTTAACCACTAGGGGGAGGGGTTATGGGCTGTGACGTGTGTGTTTTTTTTTACATTATGGGGCGGGGCTGACGTCTGACATCATTGATCGGCTTTCCCGATGACCGGGAACAGCCAATCAATGACAGGCAGAGTACTAAGCGCGGGGAGAGGTTTGTTTACACAGACCTCTCCCCGTTCTTCAGCTCTGTGACCCGATCGCGGGACACCAGCGGCGATCGGGTCCGCTGGTCCCGCGGCCGTGGTCACGGAGCTCCCGACCGGGTCGCGAGCGCGCCGCTGGCGGCGCGTGTGCGACCCACGGGCAGGCAAATTAAAGGGGACGTACGGGTACGTGGTTTTGCCTGCCCGTGCCATTCTGTAGACGTATATCTACATGAGGCGGTCGGGAAGCGGTTAATGGGACTTCCACCAATCCCTGGGAGATGGGCTCAGAAGGTGGGGAAGCAACCCATAAATAGACTGTCTAAGAGCAGAGCCCAGGGATCTGGAGGTGACCCCTGTGCTGGGGGATCTGCCCCTTGGGCAGAGAGCGAGAGAAGAGTTGGTGTGCTGCTGGCTGTTTTGCACTCACACTTGGCCGCACCTGAACCTGACTGGTGAGGTATTGCATTCTAGACATGTGCAATTCGTTTCGTTTTTTTTTTTTAGTTTTCCGTTAAAATTCGTTATATTCGTTCATTCGTTATCATACGAATGAACGAATGATTCGCTAAAAAATTTAACGAATAACGAATTATCGAATCGAACGAATATGAAAAACAACGAAAATACGAAATAACCAAATTAGAAACAACGAAACTACGAAAGAAGAAAATCCGAAAAACGAAAACAGGAACAACGAAAATCAAAATGAACGAAAAAATTCGTACATTCGTAACTTTTTTTTTTTTTTTTTTTTCAATTCGTAATTTTCAGTGTCTCTTACAATGGCGCTGCTTAACGTGCTTCGAATGGATTGAACGAAAAAATTTGTACATTCGTAACTTTTTTTTTCGATTCGTAATTTTCCGTGTCTCTTACAATGTAATAATAGCATACACATTACATAAAATTATGAATTATGCTCCGATTACGAATCTACGAAAACAATGTTATGAAAGTACGAATAAATCAATCTAACGAAAGTAAGAATGTAACTAAATCTACGAAAATACGAATGCGTCCGAATTTCTAATTAACGAAAATTAAACTAACGGAAAAACGAATCAACGAAAAAATAACTCTTACGAAAATACGAATCGTTACGAATACGAACACCGACGACTTACGAATTTACGAATCAACAGAAACGAAGCGAAAATAAACAAATTTTTCTGTTGTGCACATGTCTATTGCATTCCACTGTCACCTCTCTTGCAAGTGTGGCTGACTCAGTACCCCATGAGAAGCTTCCTGACCCCAGATCTCTGGCCTCCACTCAGGCTCCGACTTTCCTCTCTTCAAAAGGCCCCCCCAGCTGAGCCCAGCTGGGACCTTGACGTCTTCCTCCAAGACTTCTCTGGCTTCTCCTCTTCTCTATCTCTCTCTGACTCTCTGCCCCAGGGGCAGAGCCACCAGTACAGCTTGCAACCCGTTTCCGAGCAGCCAGAGGCTTAGCAGTCCTCAGGTTTTGTGTACAAAAAGTTTCACAGTTTGTTCCAGTTTGGGGTTTCCTATGCTCCCATCGCCTTCCCAATAAAACACCAAAAACCAAAACCCCTACACTGTTTATTGAGCCATCTGTGAAAATACCATTTGCCTGGCTGTGGGTGCTGTAGGGTGGGGAAATAGGCCCAAAATCCAGCAGCTCCTTTGGGGGCTCGTCTGGGATTTTCCCCCTAAATTATACAGCCATTGCCCATAGCAACCAGAAGCAAGTAAAGTGTTTTTGAGGACTACTACTCTGATAAGTTGTCTAGAGTATAGATACGCCATTGAAATACTGGCTGCCTACCCTAAGCTCAAGGACTGCACATTTAACAAGTGCATCTGACCAGAGGTAAGTCTGACAGTGCAGCACAGGAGGGGAGGGGATGACAGCTAAGCCTGCCATAATATGCTAATATATGGTCTATACTAATACAATCTGGCTAACAGCTCATGGGAGCCCAGTAAAAAAAAATCAAGCCAATTCTTTACAGAGCTCAATAGCTCAAACTGCAATTTACACATATGACTGATGAGTAGAACAAAGCCAGGAAATGAGGCAGGCTTTACCCGACTTGCCGCAGCTTCTATAATGCATATTGTGAGAAGCTCACAGTGTGCAATAAAATCATAGTAAGCCATTTCAGTCCAGGAGAGGAGCCTGTACAACTGTGCAGGACTGAACGGAAACCTGGAGGTCAGATAAAAATCGGGTGCAAATAGCACGTGTGTGTTATACGCCAATACTAACATTTTGGCTGCTTCGGAAGGGACAGGGAGGGAGGCGGGACGAGCGCCGTCAGATTACATACAGTGAGAAACTCCTGTGTACTTGGCGGCCTCTGTAATAGGAAGTCCCATCTCCTGGGCCGCTATTGGACGACAGTCCCGTCTGTCTATCATAGGAGGTGGGACTTTGTATTAACGAGGCTGCTGCGTAAACAGGAGATTCTCCTGTATGTAATCTGTCGGAGCTCGTCCCGACCCCCTACCTGTCCCCCCTGCATTGAGGGCAATGGTGATGCTGCATTAATGGCACTGGTGATGCTGCATTGATGGCAATGGCAAGGCTGCATTAAGGCACTGGCTGGGCTGCATTGAGAGCAATGGTGATGCTGCATTGATGGCAATGGTGAGACTGCATTGAGGGCAATTGTGATGCTGCATTAAGGGCAATGGTGAGGCTGCATTAATGGCATTGGTGGGGCTGCATTGAGGGCAATGGTGGGGCTGCATTGATGGCAATGGTGGGGCTGCATTGATGGCAATGGTGATGTTGCATTGAGGGCAACGGTGAGGCTGCAATAATGGCAACAGTGAGGCTGCAATAATGGCAACAGTGAGGCTGCAATAATGGCAGTTGTGAGACTACATTGAGGGAAATGGTGATGCTGCATTGAGGGCAATGGTGAGGCTGCAATAATGGCAATGGTGATGCTGCATTGTGGGCAATGGTGAGACTGCATTGATGCCAATGGTGAGGCTGCATTAATGGCATTGGTGAGGCTGCATTGAGGGCAACGGTGAGACTGCATTGATGCCAATGGTGAGGCTGCATTAATGGCATTGGTGAGGCTGCATTGAGGGCAATGGTGAGGCTGCATTGATGGCAATGGTGATGCTGCATTGAGGGCAATGGTGAGGCTGAATTAAGGCACTGGCGAGGCTGCATTGAGGGCAATTGTGATGCTGCATTGAGGGAAATGGTGAGGCTGCATTGAGGGCAATGGTGATGCTGCACTGATGGCATTGGTGAGGCTGCATTGAGGGCAATGGTGGGACTGCATTAATGGCAATGGTGGGGCTGCATTAATGGCAATGGTGATGCTGCATCGAGGGCAATGGTGCTGCTGCATTGAGGGCACTGGTGAGGCTGCATTGAGGGCACTGGTGAGGCTGCATTGAGGGCAATTGTGAGGCTTCAATAATGGTAATGGTGAGGCTGCATTGAGGGCACTTGTGCTGCTGCATTGAGGGAAATGGTGAGGCTGCATTGAGGGCACTGGTGAGGCTACATTGAGGGCAATGGTGATTCTGCCTTGAGGGCAATGGTGAGGCTGCAATAATGGCAATGGTGTGGCTGCATTGAGGTCAATGGTGAGGCTGCAGATGGGCACTAATGCTTATTTTGCTAGTTTTTTTCCTGAAACTTCCCACTTAAAGTGAAGCTGTGCGTTATATGCACAGAATACAGATATATGATAAATACAGTACTTTAGAATAGGTACAAAGGGGAAATAAAGGGCGGGGGCGGGGGAGGGGGGCAGGTGATTTTTTTTTTTTATCACCAGGAGATGAGCTTTAAAAAAAATTTAAATAAAACTGAGCCGAAATCATGAAAACTTCCTTTTTAAAATGCATTTTTTTTCCAACACCTCATCTCTGAATTTCCATTTCCATTTTTTTTTCCAGCAAACACAAAATTATAAAGTGGGGTCAGGCTGACAAATCTTTGGCTAAGTGTTCACACATACTGCGGTGCGCACTGCACAAATCCCCAGCCCCTCGTGGCCAATAGCTGTAAATATAATGCAAAAAAAAAAAAAAGAGTGCTGCGGGCGACAACAAATCCCAGACAATGCCGACATCTCTCTCGGTTAATTATCGCCCGTCCCACGCAGTCCGAGCGCGCTCCTCCAGGAATTATCAGCCACAAAAGCAGTGAATTTCAAACAGTATTTATGAAGGACTTCACACGCCGGATTATCGGCTCCATTAGACCCCCTTCCAGCAAGTGTTTTCTCCTGATAGCGCAATCTGCAGAACGCGGGCGCCGTGTCGCAGCGAAGAGCCCGGGCGGCGGGGCTTTGCGATGCAGCAGCTGCCCGGGCGTCCTTATTTGAAGCACGCACTTCAGAGTTAATGATGTCTGAGCGGCAGAAGAAAGAAGCTATTAGACGAGGTTAATAGAAACTGCTAAACAATCGCAGCTAATTACAGACGAAAGGCGCGCGTTTCCGCCATCGTTCCATCTGGAGACTGGCGCTAAGATTATTCTTATTGACTGAACACCAACGTCTGCCTTGTACCATACAGAGGAAGACCGCCAATTTAAACCGTAATTAACCATCCTACAGGCCCACAAATTACTCCTTGGTTTATAAGTCTATAGCGCTAAAGCCAACTTAGAAGAGAACGCGATCGCACGTCTCATTCCATCACATGTCCAAAAAAAAAAGGAATACTTCAGGAGAGAGAAGAGAGCCATGGAAATCGTTGCTTCACGCCACAAACAGCAACATGATGTGATTTTACAACCGTTGGCACGCACAGAAGGGCACTTAGGATGTATCATATGGTCCTCTCCTACAGAGTGCGCTATTCCTCCCGCTGACACCAATGATGGGGCACTATTCCCCCCACTGATACCAATAATTGGGCACTATTCCTCCAACCAGTGATACCAATAATTGGGCACTATCCCCCCCCCCCCCCAGTGATACCAATGATGAGGCACTATTCCCCCCACTGATACCAATAATTGGGCACTATCCCCCCCCCCAGTGATACCAATCATGGGGCACTATTCCCCCCACTGATACCAATAATTGGGCACTATTCCTCCAACCAGTGATACCAATCATGGGGCACTATTCCCCCCACTGATACCAATAATTGGGCACTATTCCTCCAACCAGTGATACCAATGATGGGGCACTATTCCCCCCACTGATACCAATAATTGGGCACTATCCTCCAACCAGTGATACCAATCATGGGGCACTATTCCCCCCACTGATACTAATAATTGGGCACTATTCCTCCAACCAGTGATACCAACGATGGGGCACTATTCCCCCCACTGATACCAATAATTGGGCACTATCCCCCCCCCCCCAGTGATACCAATCATGGGGCACTATTCCCCCCACTGATACCAATAATTGGGCACTATCCCCCCCCCCAGTGATACCAATCATGGGGCACTATTCCCCCCACTGATACCAATAATTGGGCACTATTCCTCCCCCCCAGTGATACCAATGATGGGGCACTATTCCCCCCACTGATACCAATAATTGGGTACTATTCCCCCCACTGATACCAATAATTGGGCACTATTCCTCCAACCAGTGATACCAATGATGGGGCACTATTCCCCCCACTGATACCAATAATTGGGCACTATCCCCCCCCCAGTGATACCAATGATCGGGCACTATTCCCCCCACTGATACCAATAATTGGGCACTATTCCCCCCACTGATACCAATAATTGGGCACTATCCCCTCCCCAGTGATACCAATCATGGGGCACTATTCCCCCCACTGATACCAATAATTGGGCACTATTCCTCCAACCAGTGATACCAATGATGGGGCACTATTCCCCCCACTGATACCAATAATTGGGCACTATCCTCCAACCAGTGATACCAATGATGGGGCACTATTCCCCCCACTGATACCAATAATTGGGCACTATTCCTCAAACCAGTGATACCAATGATGGGGCACTATTCCCCCCACTGATACCAATAATTGGGCACTATTCCCCCCCCCCAGTGATACCAATGATGGGGCACTATTCCCCCACTGATACCAATAATTGGGCACTACCCCCCCCCCCCCCCAGTGATAACAATGATGAGGCACTATTCCCCCACTGATACCAATAATTGGGCACTACCCCCCCCCCAGTGATACCAATCATGGGGCACCATTCCCCCCACTGATACCAATAATTGGGCACTATCCCTCCCCCCAGTGATACCAATGATGAGGCACTATTCCCCCCACTGATACCAATAATTGAGCACTATTCCCCCCCCAGTGATACCAATCATGGGGCACTATTCCCCCCACTGATACCAATAATTGAGCACTATTCCCCCCCCAGTGATACCAATCATGGGGCACTATTCCCCCCACTGATACCAATAATTAGGCACTATCCCCCCCCCCCCCCCCCCAGTGATACCAATGATGAGTCACTATTCCCCTAATGCCACGTACACACGATCTGACTTTTCGGCCGGACTATCCAGCAGACAATCCGCCGGACTTTCCGAACGTGCGGACTTGCCCACACACGCCTGGACTTTTCCGGTGGACTGGATCCGGCGGACAATCCGCCGGAGTTTTGGCGGAGGTCCGCCGCACTTTTACACGGAGTAAAGTCCGTTCATTTCGAACGTGACTCCAGGTAGACGGGACTAGTGAAGGAAGTCAATGCCGCCGCCTCGATCGGCGAGATTGACACCTCGCTAGCCCCGTCACCTGGTATGGATTTAAAGGGGAAATCCCTACGCCGAAAAAACTGTGTGGGGTCCCCCCCAAATCCATATCAGATCCTTATCCGAGCACGCAGCCCGGCCGGTCAGGAAAAGGGGGTAGGGACGAGCAAGCGCCCCCCCCCCCTCCTGAGCCGTACCAGGCCATGTGCCCTCAACATGGGGGGGTGCTTTGGGGAAGGAGGGCCCCCACCCCAAAGCACCTTGTCCCCATGTTGATGAGGACAAGGGCCTCTTCCCGACAACCCTGGCTGTTGGTTGTCGGGGTCTGCGGGCGGGGGGCTTATCGGAATCCGGGAGCCCCCTTTAATAAGGGGGCCCCCAGATTTCGGCCCCCCACCCTATGTGAATGAGTATGGGGTACATTGTACCCCTACCCATTCACCTGGTGAAAAGAGTGTAAATAAAAAACACAACACAAGTTTTTAAAATACAGCTCCGGGGGTATTCTTCCGTCTTGGGGGGTCTTCTCACGGACTCCTCCGCTATCTTCTGCTAGCTCTTTTACTAGAGGAGTCTGGGGGTCTTGTTCCGACTTCGGGGGTCTTGTGCCGCTCTTCGGTTCTTCTTGCCGGGCCTCCGCTTTCTTCTTGCAGCTCTTTTACTAGCGTTGGCCCTGTCCTCTGTCGCCGTCACCGCCGCCTTCTGCTTCTTCTTCTTCTTCATCTGATGTTGACACAACGCTGTCTCTGCTTGTAATGGCCGAGACGTGTTGCGTGGCCAGTTATATAGGGACAAGGGGCGGGGCCACCGGCTCGTGTCACATGGTGACCCCGCCCCCGTATGATGTCACAGTCCCGGAGGATGCTGGGACTGTGACATCATAAGGGGGTGTCACGTTCATAAGGGGGTGTCACTACCTGGAGTCACCTTCAAAATGAATGGACTTTACTCCGTGTGTGGGCAAGTCCGTTCATTTAAAAAGTCAGACGGACTAGCACACAGAGGGCCGAATTGTCCGCCGGACTACCGGATAATTTTGAGTCAAGACTTCTTTCTGAGTCCGCCGGTCTCTCTATGTCGAATCTTTTCTCTCTATGTCGAATCCTTTCTCTCTATGTAGAATAATCTTGGACTAATAGAGTTAGGTCAGGCACATTCGACCACAGGTTCAATAGACACAGATCACTATTGTCAGCGTCATGTCGAATCTCCTATCTATATCCAACTGTTGTCACAACAAAAACAAAAATAAAGCATTTGTTTATGTCGGATCTTTGGTTTTTCAGATTCTGCACTCTCGTTATCGTTTGTTAAAACAATAATGAAAATACCTGAAATTCGGACGAAAACGAATGCACATGTCTATTCCCCTCAGTGATACCAATGATGGGCCACTACTCCCCTTAGTAATACCAATGATGGGACGCTATTCCCCTTATTCCATGTACACACGATCGGACTGTCCGGCGGACAATCCACCGGACTTTCCAGCGGAGGTCCGCCGGACTTTCCGAACGAACGGACTTGCCCACACACGACCACACACGACCGGACTTTTCCGGCGGACAATCCGCCGGACTTTTCCAGCGGACAATCCGCCAGGCTTTCCAAATGAACGGACTTGCCCACACATGGACTAAAGTCCGTTCATTTTGAACGTGACTCCAGGTACGACGGGACTGGAGAAGGAAGTCAATGTCGCCACCTTCATTGGCGAGATTGACACCTCGCGAGCCCCGTCGCCTGGTATGGGTATTAAGGGTAACGACAACGACAAACCAGAAGCCCGGCAGAACAACCGGAGAGCAGGAGAAGAGGCCGGAAAGCGCGGAGAGACCCCCGAAGTCAGAAGAAGACCCCCGAAGTCAGAAGAAGACCCCCGAAGTCGGAATAAGACCCCCGAAGTCGGAATAAGACCCCCGGAGCTGCCTAATAAACAACTTTAAAAACCTGTCTAGTGTGTTTTTTTATTGACTTTTTTTCCCCCTAGGTGAATGGGTAGGGGTACCATGTACCCCATACTCATTCACATAGGGTGGGGGGCCGGGATCTGGGGGCCCCCTTATTAAAGGGGGCTCCCGGATTCCGATAAGCCCCCCGCCTGCAGGCCCTGACAACCAACGGCCAGGGTTGCCGGGAAGAGGCCCTTGTCCTCATCAACATGGGGACAAGGTGCTTTGGGGTGCCATGTTGAGGGCACGCGGCCTGGTACTCCTGGTTCAGGAGGGGGGCGTCCCCACCCTCTTTCCTGGCCGGCCGGTCTGCATGCTCAGATAAGGGTCTGGTATGGACTTTGGGGTGGGGGTTACCCTTAAAACCCATACCAGGCGACGGGGCTCGCGAGGTGTCAATCTCGCCAATGAAGGTGGCGACATTGACTTCCTTCTCCAGTCCCGTCGTACCTGGATTCACGTTCAGAATGAACGGACTTTACTCCGTGTGTGGGCAAGTTCGTTCACTTGAAAAGTCCAGTGGACTAGCCCACAGACGAGTGGATTGTCCGCCGGAAAGCAGAGTCCGGCGGACAATTTTGAGTCAAGTCTTCTTTCAAAGTCCGGCTGACTTTTGGGAAGAAAAAGTCAGCCGGAGCCATCACACGGTCGAATTGTCTGCCGGACTCTGGTCCGTCGGACAGTCCGATCATGTGTACGCGGCATCAGTGATACCAATGATGGGGCACCATTCCCCTTAGTGATACCAATGATGGGCCACTATTCCTCCCAGTGACACCAATGGTGGGGCACAATTCCTACTCCTTCTAACTACAGGTTCTATACAACTGACCACCAAGACTACGGTATTGTGTACACTCACATATGCCAGGCCCGGGAAATTTTCTACCCCCATAGCCTACAAGTTTGAAGGACAGTAAACAAATCTTTCTATGTTTGTTTAACCACTTCATTACCGGCCACCGTCATATGACGTCCACAAGGTGGATCTCCCATCCTGGGTGGACGTCATATGACGTCCTCCTATTCCTGGCCGTCTAGGGGGCGTGCGCGCGCACCCGCGGCGTCGCTCAGGACACAGTGCGCGTCCCCCGGCGGTCACGATGTCCGCCGGGCACCCGCGATTGCCCGGGAAAACAGCGGGACTGTGGAGCTGTGTGTGTAAACACACAGCTCCACGTCCTGTCACTGGAGAGGAGACCGATGATGTGTTCCTACGATGATGTGTTCCTAGTACAGAGGAACACCGATCGGTCTCCTCCCCTTGTGAGTCCCCTCCCCCTACAGTTAGAATCACTTGCAGGGAACATATATTAACCCCTGCAGCGCCCCCTAGTGTTAACCCCTTCCCTGCCAGTCACATTTACACAGTAATCACTGCAATTTTATAGCAACGATCGCTGTGTAAATGTGAATGGTCCCAAAAATGTGTCAAAAGTGTCCGAAGTGTCCGCCGCAAAGTCGCAGTCACGAAAAAAAAAAAAAAAAACGCAGATCACCGCCATTACTATTAAAAAAAAAAAAAAAAGAATGCAATAAATTTATCCCCTATTTTGTAAACGCTATAACCAATCAATAAACGCTTATTGCAATTTTTTTTTACCAAAAATATGTAGAAGAATACGTATCGGCCTAAACTGAGGAAAAAATGTCGTTTTTCAAAAAAAAAAATGGATATTTATTATAGCAAAAAGTAAACAATATTGTGTTTGTTTCAAAATTGTCGCTCTTCTTTTGTTTATGGCGCAAAAAATAAAAACCGCAAAGGTGATCAAATAACACCAAAAGAAAGCTCTATTTGTGGGAAAAAAAGGACGTCAATTTTGTTTGGGAGCCACGTCGCACGACCGCTCAATTGTCAGTTAAAGCGACGCAGTGCCGAATCGCAAAAAGTGCTCTGGTAAGGAAGGGGGTAAAATCGCCCGGGGCGGAAGCGGTTAAACTCAGTAAAGTCTGTGGAATTTACTGGCTCTATGTTTAGACGGATTGGAGACTCCTGTTCTAGACCACAACAAAAATCCATGTTAAACTCTCTGTAATAATTGGGGGGTGGGGGGAGGGGGGTGTCAAGCTCTTAATGCTGCCCGACTGGCGATCCCTCTTCCAACACTGCACACCGAGGCAGACATTCCTCTACCGTAGCCCGGCGTCTTCCTGATACCATCACATAAACCTCGCCTATATAAAGAGCAGGCAGGGGGGCGCTGAGCTCATTAATGAGGATTTATTACAACGATAAAATTCAAATCGCTGAAATATGCTGTATCTAATATTGAATTTTTACACTGCGCGGATTATTAAACATAATGTCAGCGTTCCGCCGCTGAATGAAATCAGATTAGAAAACTCTTTCTGCCCCCTCTGGTGATTCAAAAGAAGCAAAAAAGATAAAATCTCCAGAATACAATTTATAGACAACTTTTCTCAGGACTTTTTTTAAAAGTTTACAATACACACATATATATATATATATATATATATATATATATATATACACACACACACAGTATCTCACAAAAAGTAAGTACACCCCTCACATTTTTGTAAATATTTTCTTCTATCTTTTCATGTGACAACACTGAAGAAATGACACTTGTCTACAATGTAAAGTAGTGAGTGTACAGCTTGTATAACAGTGTAAATTTGCCGTCCCCTCAAAATAACTCAACACACAGCCATTAATGTCTAAACCGCTGGCCACAAAAGTGAGTACACCCTAAGTGAAAATGTCCAAATTGGGCCCAAAGTGTCGATATTTTGTGTGGCCACCATTATTTTCCAGCACTGCCTTCACCCTCTTGGGCATGGAGGTCACCAGAGCTTCACAGGTTGGCACTGGAGTCCTCTTCCCCTCCTCCATGATGACATCACAGAGCTGGTGGATGTTGGAGACCTTGCGCTCCTCCACCTTCCATATGAGGATGCCCCACAGATGCTCAATAGGGTTTAGGTCTGGAGACATGCTTGGCCGGTCCATCACCTTTACCCTCAGCTTCTTTAGCAAGGCAGTGGTCATCTTGGAGGTGTGTTTGGGGTGGTTATCATGTTGGAATACTGCCCTGCGGACCAGTCTCTGAAGGGAGGGGATCATGCTCTGCTTCAGTATGTCACAGTACATGTTGGCATTCATGGTTCCCTCAATGATCTGTAGCTCCCCAGTGCCGGCAGCACTCATGCAGCCCCAGACCATGACACTCCCACCACCATGCTTGACTGTAGACAAGACACACTTGTCTTTGTCCTCCTCACCTGGTTGCCCCCACACACGCTTGTCACCATCTGACACCAAATAAGTTTATCTTGGTCTCATCAGACCACAGGACATGGTTCCAGTAATCCATGTCCTTAGTCTGCTTGTCTTCAGCAAACTGTTTGCGGGCTCTCTTGTACATCATCTTTAGAAGAGGCTTCCTTCTGGGATGACAGCCATGCAGACCAATTTGATGCAGTGTGCGGCATATGGTCTGAGCACTGACAGGCTGACCCCCCACCCCTACAACCTCTGCAGCAATGCTGGCAGCACTCATACGTCTATTTCCCAAAGACAACCTCTGGATATGACGCTGAGCACGTGACCTCAACTTCTTTGGTGGACCATGGCGAGGCCTGTTCTGAGTGGAACCTGTCCTGGTAAACCGCTGTATGGTCTTGGCCACCGTGCTGCAGTTTGAGGGTCTTGGCAATCTTCTTATAGCCTCGGCCATCTTTATGTAGAGCAACAATTCTTTTTTTCAGATCCTCAGAGAGTTCTTTGCCATGAGGTGCCATGTTGAACTTCCAGTGACCAGTATGAGAGAGTGAGAGTGATAACACCAAATTTAACACACCTGCTCCCCATTCACACCTGAGACCTTGTAACACTAACCAGTCACATGACACCGGGGAGGGAAAATGGCTAATTGGGCCCAATTTGGACATTTTCCCTTAGGGGTGTACTCACTTTTGTTGCCAGCAGTTTAGACATTAATGGCTGTGTGTTGAGTTATTTTGAGGGGACAGCAAATTTACACTGTTATACAAGCTGTACACTCACTACTTTACATTGTAGACAAGTGTCATTTCTTCAGTGTTGTCACATGAAAAGAGATACTGTATATACACACACAGTATATATTTTATAGCAACTGATCATATACCATTGGGGGAAAACAGTCTGAAGTAATTTCTGCATATTTAGGATATCTCTGGTCTATAAACCAGAGGCTCTGGATGGACAGTTGGATGAATGGCTCTATATTTAGGATGTATCCGGTCCAGGGGCGGACTGACCATTCAACCACTCGGGCACTGCCCGAGGGCCCCGGGCCACTATGGGGGCTCATCAGGGTTGCCAGCCTCAGTAAAACCAGGGACAGTATGTAAAAATCTGTGTTTTTTTTAAATCTGTTTCTGAAATGTCCCTTACCGACATACTTTTGGTCTAAAAATCCCGAGATTATAGCTGCCCCACCTCTCCAGTACCTTCTCAGCCAATAGAAACATGTCTGGTATACTGTGTGTACATGTGTGTGTATACTGTGTGATTGTATACTGTGTGGCCCCATAGTTGGATAAATGGCTCTATATTTAGGATGTATCCGGTCTATAAACCAGAGGCTCTGGATGGACAGTTGGATGAATGGTTCTATATTTAGGATGTATCTGGTCTATAAACCAGAGGCTCTGGATGGACAGTTGGATGAATGGTTCTATATTTAGGATGTATCTGGTCTATAAACCAGAGGCTCTGGATGGACAGTTGGATGAATGGTTCTATATTTAGGATGTATCTGGTCTATAAACCAGAGGCTCTGGATGGACAGTTGGATAAAGGGTTCTATATTTAGGATGTATCCGGTCTATAGACCAGAGGCTCTGGATGGACAGTTGGATGAATGGTTCTATATTTAGGATGTATCCGGTCTATAAACCAGAGGCTCTGGATGGACAGTTGGATAAATGGCTCTATAGTTAGGATGTATCCGTTCTATAAACCAGAGGCTCTGGATGGACAGTTGGATAAATGGTTCTATATTTAGGATGTATCCGGTCTATAAACCAGAGGCTCTGGATGGACAGTTGGATAAAGGGTTCTATATTTAGGATGTATCCGGTCTATAGACCAGAGGCTCTGGATGGACAGTTGGATGAATGGTTCTATATTTAGGATGTATCCAGTCTATAAACCAGAGGCTCTGGATGGACAGTTGGATAAATGGTTCTATATTTAGGATGTATCTGGTCTATAAACCAGAGGCTCTGGATGGACAGTTGGATAAATGGTTCTTTATCTGTATATTTAATAGCCTTTTATAGATTTTACTGTCTGAACTGTTTTGGCCTTTTGGAAATGCTGCACCTCATTTATCAGCAATGAAGTTGGAAGGTGCCGATGGATACAACGCTCGCTCTCTCTGCTTTATATGCACAACTGCTACTAGACGGCAAGGGGACAGGAAGGCACACAGGCCATAATAAAGCAGGCTGAATAAGGCCGTCTATATAATATTTGCATACAAAATATTCATTATATAGTGTGATGGAGATTTGTCCCTTTATATTGTGAAGCCACTATAGTCCATAGAAGAGAACTGGGAGGGGTGATAACATTGAGATTTCAGTCCAGTACACAGGAAGTTACAAGGACACTGGATTTCTAGGATGATAAGGATCCTTTCATAGCAGCCGCTGTAATACGTGTGTTAAAGGCATAGTCCACTATGTGGAGTAAAACAATAAATGAATACAGCCAGATGGATAAAATAAATAATATTCTTTTTTTTTTTGCATTTGAGCAATGCCACCACCATCAGTGCATTCTGGGTGCGATGCTCAGACTCCTGCAGGCTGTTCCTCCAGCCCCAGGTCAGTACGGATCTTTGATTACAGTATATACTCGAGTATAAGCCGACCGGAATATAAACCGAGGCACCTAATTTTACCACAAAAAACTGGGAAAACGTATTGACTCGAGTATAAGCCTAGGGTGAGAAATGCGCAGCTACTGTAAGTGGAAAGAGGGTCAACAATGCCCATTTGCAGCCTCACTGTGCCCATTTGCAGCCTCACTGTGCCCATTTGCAACCATAGGTCCCCCGAACTTCAAACTTGGTAGTTAAAGCGGTTCGGCACACATTTCATTTAGTAAATCTCTTTGCCTTCCAAATCAGGCAAAGAGTACTAAATGAAATGTGTTTTTTTTTTTTCACTTACCTTGTAATCGCTGACTTCCTGTCTTCTGTCTCTGCGGGGGTGGGCGGGGTCTGTGCGGGGATCCTCGTCAGGCCGCACTGTCTCCTGGGATCTGGTGTCATTGATCCCAGGAGCCTGTGCGGGCATCTTCCGAAATCTTGCGAGATTTCGGACACATCTTCTGAAATCTGGTGAGATTTCGGAGAACGTGAGCTGCACTTTGCCGTTACTGCGCACGCGACGAGCTCGGCGCAGTAACGGCGGTGTATGCTGGGCCATCTAAAGTGCCTGTGGGGTTTCACATGCCCACAGGCAAGATGGCCCCCAGCAGAAAAGAAGAATATAAAGAATTTTATCGGAGGAAAACCGGCAGCAATGACTCGGGGAACAGGAACACGTGAGTACTAACAAAACATCTTGCAATCCATAGCATCGCTTAAAAAAAAAAAAAAAAAAGACAGTGCAGAACCGCTTTAAGGGTTCCTAGCTGCAAAGGGTCCCGAAATGACATGTTGCAGATGGACACAGTTGACCGAATTTGGGGCCCTGTATCTTGGGGCCACCTGGTGCTAGGAACCCCAGATTGGGTAAGTTGTAGTGTTGGTTTCACTGGGTTTGCACACCAAATTTGGGGTTCCTATCACCAAGTGGCCCCGAGATACGGGGCCCCAAATTCGGGTCGGAAAATGTCAAGCACTTTTCTGCAGCAGAGAATGACATTTTCCGAACCCAAATTGGGGCCCCGTATTTCGGGGGCCACTTGGGGATAGGAACCCCACATTTGTATAAGTTGTAGTGTTGGTTTCACGGGGTTTGCACACCAAATTTGGGGTTCCTACCATCAAGTGGCCCCGAGATACGGGGCCCCAAATTCGGGTCGGAAAATGCCATTCTCTGCTGTAGAAAAGTGCTTGACTCCAGTATAAGCCGAGGGGGCATTTTCAGCACAAAAAACTGGGCTTATACTGGAGTATATACGGTATATGGATATAATCTATAAAACTACTGGTGTGGTGATGTCACTGTACTTGTGCGGCACTGAGGTCTACGAGTCCCTCTTCTGCCATGGTAGGGGGAGATGGGACTTGTAGTCTTCCATTCCTGTGACCCACAAGAGCCAAAAAAGCTTTGTTCTTAGGGCCGGTTCACACGAATTTGAGACGTTGCGATCGCTTCAAATTCGCAAGTCATTCAAATAACACAGTATTCCATTAGTGCCGTTCACATCAATGCGTTGGCGAATCTAAGCCGCGTACAAAAAGGGTCCTGTGCGAGTTCAATCCGCGTGCGATGCGAATTCAATGCAATATTTGCCGTAGAATCGCAGTACATTCGCCAGAACACATAAAATATTGAAAGGCCGTCCACAAGGTTTAGGAGTGTCTATGGGAATGTTTGACCATTCTTCCAGAAGCGCATTTGTGAGGTCAGGCACTGATGTTGGACGAGAAGGCCCGGCTCACTGGCTCCTATCTAATCCATCCCAAAGGTGTTCTATTGGGTTGAGGCCAGTCAAGTTCCTCCACCCACAAACTCGCTCATCCATGTCTTTATGGACCTTGCTTTGTGCACTGGTGCGCAGTCATGTTGGAACAGGAAGGGGCCGTCCCCAAACTGTTCCCACAAAGTCGGGAGAATGAAATTGTCCAAAATGTCTTGGTATGCTGACTTAAGAGTTCCCTTCACTGGAACTAAGAGTTCCCTTCACTGGAACTAAAGGGGCCAAACCGAACCCCTGAAAAAAAAACCCCCACACCGAAAACATTTGCCTATTGGACGAGACCGGCTCCCGCCCCCGGAAGTAAACCGATCCACCTGGTTTGCTGATGTGCGCTCCACTGACCAGGAAGTGTCAGCAGTGGATGCCCCAGCTCGATTTGGCAACAAGACAGCCCTCCAGGATACGGAAATCGCTTTTTCTACACCCTCCATGGACATCCGGCTCACCATCTCAGTATTACACGCCTTTGGACATAGTACTTTTGTGAGTACAGCTATTTTTAACCCTTTACATTAAAATATCCACTATTTATTGCACTTAGAGTGGGCCTTCTGTTTCTCTTCCCAGCAGCATCACCAGCGCCCATCAAATGCAGCCTACCAGCGCCCATCAAATGCAGCTTTACCAGCGCCCATCAAATGCAGCTCTACCAGCGCCCATCAAATGCAGCTTTACCAGCGCCCATCAAATGCAGCCTTACCAGCGCCCATCAAATGCAGCTTTACCAGCGCCCATCAAATGCAGCTGCAGCCTACCAGTGCCCATCAATGCAGCCTACCAGCGCCCATCAATGCAGCCTACCAGCGCCCATCAATGCAGCCTACCAGCGCCCATCAATGCAGCCTACCAGCGCCCATCAATGCGGCCTCACCAGCGCCCATCAAATGCAGCCTCACCAGCGCCCATCAAATGCGGCCTACCAGCACCCATCAATGCAGCCTCACCAGTACCCATCAATGCAGCCTCACCAGCGCCCATCAATGCAGCCTCACCAGCGCCCCATCAATGCAGCCTACCAGCACCCATAAATGCAGCCTACCAGCGCCCCATCAAATGCAGCCTCACCAGCGCCCATCAAATGCAGCCTCACCAGCGCCCATCAAATGCAGCCTCACCAGCGCCCATCAATGCAGCCTCACCAGCGCCCATCAATGCAGCCTACCAGCGCCCATCAATGCAGCCTACCAGCGCCCATCAATGCAGCCTACCAGCGCCCATCAATGCAGCCTACCAGCACCCATCAAATGCAGCATCACCAGCGCCCATCAATGCAGCCTCACCAGTACCCATCAAATGCAGCATCACCAGCGCCCATCAATGCAGCCTCACCAGCGCCCATCAAATGCAGCCTACCAGCCACCATCAAATGCAGCCTACCAGCGCCCATCAAATGCAGCCTCACCAGCGCCCATCCAAATGCAGCCTCACCAGCGCCCATCAAATGCAGCCTCACCAGCGCCCATCAATGCAGCCTACCCAGCGCCCATCAAATGCAGCCTACCAGCGCCCATCAATGCAGCCTACCAGCGCCCATCAAATGCAGCCTCACCAGCGCCCATCAATGCAGCCTCACCAGTGCCCATCAATGCAGCCTCACCGCCCATCAATGCAGCCTCACCAGCGCCCATCAAATGCAGCCTCACCAGCGCCCATCAAATGCAGCATCACCAGCGCCCATCAAATGCAGCCTACCAGCACCCATCAATGCAGCCTCACCAGCGCCCATCAATGCAGCCTCACCAGCGCCCATCAAATGCAGCCTTACCAGCGCCCATCAATGCAGCCTACCAGCGCCCATCAAATGCAGCCTCACCAGCGCCCATCAAATGCAGCCTCACCAGCGCCCATCAATGCAGCCTCACCAGTACCCATCAAATGCAGCTACACCAGCACCCATCAATGCAGCCTACCAGCGCCCATCAAATGCAGCCTACCAGCGCCCATCAATGCAGCCTACCCAGCGCCCATCAAATGCAGCCTCACCAGCGCCCATCAAATGCAGCCTCACCAGCGCCCATCAATGCAGCCTCACCATCAATGCAGCCTACCAGCGCCCATCAAATGCAGCCTCACCAGCGCCCATCAAATGCAGCCTCACCAGCGCCCATCAAATGCAGCCTCACCAGCGCCCATCAATGCAGCCTCACCAGCGCCCATCAAATGCAGCCTCACCAGCGCCCATCAAATGCAGCCTCACCAGAGCCCATCAATGCAGCCTCACCAGAGCCCATCAATGCAGCCTCACCAGCGCCCATCAATGCAGCCTACCAGCGCCCATCAAATGCAGCCTACCAGCGCCCATCAATGCAGCCTACCAGCGCCCATCAAATGCAGCCTCACCAGCGCCCATCAAATGCAGCCTACCAGCGCCCATCAATGCAGCTTCACCAGCGCCCCATCAATGCAGCCTACCAGTACCCATCAATGCAGCCTACCAGCGCCCATCAAAATGCAGCCTCACCAGCGCCCATAAATGCAGCCTACCAGCGCCCATCAAATGCAGCCACCAGCGCCCATCAAATGCAGCCTCACCAGCGCCCATCAAATGCAGCCTCACCAGCGCCCATCAAATGCAGCCTCACCAGCGCCCATCAATGCAGCCTCACCAGCGCCCATCAAATGCAGCCTCACCAGCGCCCATCAAATGCAGCCTCACCAGCGCCAATCAATGCAGCCTCACCAGCACCCACCGATGAATGTTTGCTTGCTTCCATTCATTCAGGAGTCGGGACACAGACACAATCCTCCACTGTCGCTGCGCCTCTGACAATATGTGCGAACGGAGTGGTGGCTGCTTGCTGATGCCGAGACTTAGTTTGCTTGCTGCAAAGAGAAGGAACACCCAGTGGCCAGGTGCCCTAGGGCAGCAGGGCACCCTAGGCGGCTGCCTAGTTTGCCTAGCGGTAGCACCGGCCCTGGTCATGACCTTATCATTAGCCCGCACTGCTGACTTTGGCTTCAAAAGCCATCAGAGCTTCAGGTCCATGTATAAGGAACCTGGTATAGCTACACCATAGCAGCAGAGATGCCTCCAGCCATGCGGAGGGCACACCATACCCATGTATTGTCGCAATGCGTGGAATGTTTGTGCAGCATTATTCTTATGAGGGATTCTGTAATTGTCCTGTGGGTTTTATTACTCCTGTGCAATTTGCTAGAGAAATGCGCAGGCCGTCGAAAATTAAATTCCCTCGAATGTCATTAGAATGGAAAAAGCCGAACATCTGCCATGACTTGACTTTCCTTCAAATAGCTTTATTGTAACATCAATAAGTTCAGGATATCAAGTCTAAGTACATTGCCTTGTGCCAGACCCCGCTCCTTCTCACCCCAATCGGGCTGATTCATAGAGATCATTGCTGGGTAGAAAAAAAACGAGAGTAGAGACTCTACAATACAGCTGGTGACTCTCCGCACATAATCAATAATAAACACTTGTCTTTTCTCCGAGAAGTTTATAGGACGGCCGTCCCTGGAGGCAGCGGCGCCCTGCACTGTGACGCTTATTAGCTTTATCATTTACTGCCGCTTACAGTTTAAAATGCTACAAGTGAGAAGACGGCAACCCAGAGAGGAGACAGAACTGCTTGTTAAAGCTGAACTCCGGGCAGATTTAGAGGCGCAAATGACTGCAGCCCCGTATTTATTACAGCGAAGGCAAGGGCTGCTTTCATGCTCCTGGAAGGCGTGGGTGAGGGCGCACATTGTGTACCCCCCGACCAATGGTGCTTGTGGACCAATTGCACATTGGGAGGGGATTAAAGGGGTATGGTTTCATAAAACCTAGGCAACTTTGCAGAGGTCAGGAGAACATAATACCCAGAGTGCGGGGGTCAGGAGTAAGTAATGAATAGAGTGCAGGGGTCAGGAGTAAGTAATGAATAGAGTGCAGGGGCCAGGAGTAAGTAATACAGACTGCAGAGGTCAGGAGAACATAATACCCAGATTGCCGGGGTCAGGAGTAAGTAATGAATAGAGTGCAGGGGCCAGGAGTAAGTAATGAATAGAGTGCAGGGGCCAGGAGTAAGTAATGCAGACTGCAGAGGTCAGGAGAACATAATACCCAGAGTGCCGGGGGCAGTAATGAAGAGAGTGCAGGGGCCAGGAGTAAGTAATGAATAGAGTGCAGGGGTCAGGAGTAAGTAATGAATAGAGTGCAGGGGCAGGAGTAAGTAATGAATAGAGTGCAGGGGCCAGGAGTAAGTAATGCAGACTGCAGAGGTCAGGAGAACATAATACCCAGAGTGCCGGGGTCAGGAGTACGTAATGAATAGAGTGCAGGGGCCAGGAGTAAGTATTGAATAGAGTTAGGGGTCAGGAGTAAGTAATGAATAGAGTGCAGGGGCCAGGAGTAAGTAATGCAGACTGCAGAGGTCAGGAGAACATAATACCCAGAGTGCCGGGGGCAGTAATGAAGAGAGTGCAGGGGCCAGGAGTAAGTAATGAATAGAGTGCAGGGGTCAGGAGTAAGTAATGAATAGAGTGCAGAGGCCAGGAGTAAGTAATGAATAGAGTGCAGGGGTCAGGAGTAAGTAATGAATAGAGTGCAGGGGCCAGGAGTAAGTAATGCAGACTGCAGAGGTCAGGAGAACATAATACACAGATGGCCAGGGTCAGGAGTAAGTAATGTAAAGAGTGCAGGGGGAGCATGGAGTAAGGAATGCATGGAATGCACGGGTCAGGAGAAAGTAATAGAGTACATGGTTCAGGAATAAGTAATGCACAGAGTGGAGGGGGCATCTGGAGTAAAGAACACATGTAACTCAGCGGTTGGGAGTAAGTAACACCCCGAGCGCAGGGGTTAGGGGAAAGTAATGAACAGAGTAGAGGGGCCAGGAGTAAGTAATATGAGGAAGTACAGGGAGAAAATAACACACAGAATGCAGGGTCTGGAGTAGGTAATATGAGGGAGTACAGGGAGTAAATAACAGACAGGATGCAGGGGTCAGGAGTAGGTAATATGAGGGAGTACAGGGAGTAATTAACACACAGAATGCAGGGGCCAGGAGTAGGTAATATGAGGGAGTACAGGGAGTAATTAACACACAGAATGCAGGGGTCAGGAGTAGGTAATATGAGGGAGTACAGGGAGTAAATAACACACAAAATGCAGGGGTCAGGAGTAGGTAATATAAGGGAGTACAGGGAGTAAATAACACACAGAATGCAGGGGTCGGGAGTAGGTAATATGAGGGAGTACAGGGAGTAAATAACACACAGAATGCAGGGGTCAGGAGTAGGTAATATGAAGGAGTACAGGGAGTAAATAACACACAGAATGCAGGGGTCAGGAGTAGGTAATATGAGGGAGTAAAGGGAGTAAATAACACACAGAATGCAGGGGTCAGGAGTAGGTAAAATGAGGGAGTAAAGGGAGTAAATAACACACAGAATGCAGGGGTCAGGAGTAGGTAATATGAGGGAGTACAGGGAGTAAATAACACACATAATGCAGGGGTCAGGAGTAGCTAATATGAGGGAGTAAAGGGAGTATATAACCATTTGTTAAAAAAAAAAAAAAAAGGAGTATATAACACACAGAATGCAGGGGTCAGGAGTAGGTAATATGAGGGAGTACAGGGAGTAAATAACACACAGAATGCCGGGGTCAGGAGTAAGGAACATGAGGGAGTACAGGGGGTAAATAACACACAGAATGCAGGGGTCAGGAGTAAGTAACACACATAATACAAGCATCAGTAAGTAACAGACAGAGGTCACCAGAAAGTAGTGAATTGAGTACAGGGGTCCACAGTAAGTAATTAACAGGGTCCAGGGGCATCTGGAGTAAATAACACATGTAATTCAGGGGTCAGGAGTAAGTAACACACAGAGCGAAGGGGTCAGGAGCAACTAACACATAGTGCAAGGGTCAGGAGTAAGTAACACACAAAATGCAGGGATCAGGAGTAAGTTAAGCACAGAGGTCAGGAGTGCAGGGTCAAAAGTAGGCCATTAGAGATGTCAGGGGCACACCATTTGATGATGAGAAGGCCAATTGCCAGATTAGCCAAATCCTCTATGTTTACATATGGTCACTGTCAGTAGGCTTTTGAGGCTGCTCTGAAAAAGCATGGCCTGCAATGCAGGGGACACCTGGAGTAACACACAGAGTGCAGGGGTCATGGGAAAGTAATGAATAGAGTACACGGGTCAGGAATAAGTAGTGCTCAGAATGCCGGGGACATCTGGAGTAAATAACACAGAGGTCAGCAGTAACACCTGGAGAGCAGGGGTTAGGAGAAAATAATGAACAGAGTAGAGGGGACAGGAGTAAGTAATACAAGGGAGTACAGAGGGCACCTGGAGTAAATAACACACAGAATGCAGGGGTCAGGAGTAAGTAACAGGTGGAGGGCAGGGGTCACCAGAAAGTAATGAATAGTGTACAGGGGTCAGGAGTAAGTAATGCACATGGTACAGGGGGCATCTGGAGTAAATAACATATGTAATTCAGGGGTCAGGAGTAGGTAACACACAGAGAGCAGGCATCAGGCATAAGTAATGCAGAGTGTAGGGAGCGCAAGTATGAAATGAACAGAGTGTAGAGGTCAGGAGTATGTAACACAGAGTGCAGGGGTCAGGGGTGCATAACACACTGAGTATAGAGGTCAGGAGTATGTAAAGCATGCAGTGCAGGGGTCAGGACAAAGTTAAACACTGAGTATAGAGGTCAGGAGTATGTAACACATGCAGTGCAGGGGTCAGGAGTGCACAACGCACAGAGTGTAGGGGCCAGGACTAAGTAACACACTGATTATAGAGGTCAGGAGTATGTAACACACACAGTGCAGGGGTCAGGAGTGCATAACACACAGAGTGTAGGGGTCAGGACTAAGTAACACACTGAGTATAGATGTCAGGAGTATGTAACACACACAGTGCAGGGGTCAGAAGTGCATAACACACAGAGTGTAGGGATCAGGACTGAGTATAGAGGTCAGGAGTATGTAACACACGCAAAGCAGTGCAGGGGTCAGGAGTGCATAACACACAGAGTGTAGGGGTCAGAACTAAGTAACACACGGAGAAAAGAGGTCAGGAGTATGTAACACACGCAGTGCAGGGGTCAGAAGTGCATAACGCACAGAGTGTAAGGGTCAGGATTAAGTAACACACTGATTATAGAGGTCAGGAGTATGTAACACACGCAGTGCAGGGGTCAGGAGTGCATAACGCACAGAGTGTAGGGGTCAGGACTAAGTAACACACTGATTATAGAGGTCAGGAGTATGTAACACACGCAGTGCAGGGGTCAGGAGTGCATAACACACAGAGTGTAGGGGCCAGGACTAAGTGAAACACTGAGTATAGAGGTCAGGAGTATGTAACACACGCAGTGCAGGGGTCAGGAGTGCATAACACATAGAGTGTAGGGGTCAGGAGTGGGTAGTGCACAGGAGTAAGTAACACACAGAGTGCCCCAGCAATGTACTGATATAACTCTGGCCAATCTGTTGACAGATCAGAAGGAAAGCAGGACGTTCAGCACAGCCAATCAAAGACAAGGGGGGCGGAGCATGGACTTATAAATACAGGACAAACTGCATCCCATACTGAATCAACATGGAATGAAGAATTTTACTTTGGATCCAAGACGATCCCGTATTGTACAGACAGGTAGCAACTCTACTTGTAAGTGTTAAAAAAATCAGGTATCCTGCCCAGCCAGACAATGCTGCACTGTGTGGCAGAGCTGTGTAAATGTCAGAATTGAATGGACAGAAAGTCCTTCGGCAGGTAAAACAGCTCACAGAAGCTTCCAACGCACATTGTGAGAAGCTCACAGTGTGCAGTAAAATCACAGGAAGCCATTTCAGTCCAGGAGAGGAGCCGCTACAACTGTATAAAGATGGCAGAGAAGGCCGGGGGTTCAGGTTTGTGCCCGGAGTGGTTCCTTAATGAGTAATGAACACTACAATGGGTAGGCGGGATATGGAATGAATTCAGAGTGACAAGTGGCATGAAATGAATCCGCCACCAGCTGCCGCAACATCGGCTTCCAATCCTCCGATCTAATGAACTTAACACAGACAATTACCCATGTGTGATCAAACATGACACGCTACATCTCTCCTCTGTGCCATCACTAATGACCCGTGTGTCACCTCATTGTGACATCATCACACCCGACTAGAATAGCAATCAGCCAGACAAAGGGGGTGTGGAGGGGGTGTGATGATGTCATATTATGAGAGGGGAATATAAAACAGATGTGACATCAGGAAACTGTATAAAACAGAATTAGTGCGGCTCTGGCTGCTAATGCGATTCCTGGCAAAGCACCCGCAATTAAAGAGGATTAACTCTCCAGAGACTGAGGAGAGCTGGAGACACAGCATGGCATCTCTGGAGCTTTATTGCCACGCTGAGTGTTGGCACCAAAGTTTTCAACACATGATGTTTTGGCACCAATTTACTGTGTGAGCAGATTTTAATATTCAAAACTTCTTTAAACACATACAGTACTGCTCATACCATGCTACTACACAGCCAATCATAAAAGAAAACCTATCCTAAAAGTAAACTACAACCCGACCCCCAACCCTTATTTCACCCCTGAACCTCAACCCAACCTCTAACCCTGCCCCTTACCCTGTTCTGCAACCCTCAACCACTAAAACTAAACTTTATCCTGTCCCGCAAGTCTCAACCCAACCACTTACCCCAAAACTCATCCCGACCCCAACCACTAACACTAAAACTCATCCTGACCCCCAAACACTAACCCCAAAACTCATCCCGACCCCAAACACTAACCCCAAAACTCATCCTGACCCCAACCACTAACCCCAAAACTCATCCTGACCCCAACCACTAACACTAAAACTCATCCTGACCCCAACCACTAACCCTAAAGCCCCATACACACGGTCGGATTTTCCGATGGATTCTGTCCTATCGGACAATGTTGTCGGAAATTCCGACCATGTGTAGGCACCATTGGACAGTTTCCATCGGATTGTCCGACGGACAAAGTCCTATCTCCTGCTGGATAGATTTTCCGACAACAAAGTCCGATCACACCAAATCCGATCGTGTGTAGCGAATTCCGAAGGACAAAGTGCCACGCATGCTCAGATCACATTACAAGACCAAAGCTATTGGCTACTAGCCTCTACGTAGTCCCGTCGTACGCAACAAACGTCACCGCGTTCAGAATGATCGGATTTTCCGACAACTTTGTCCGACCGTGTGTATGCAACACCAGTGTCGGACTAAATCCGTCGGACCAAATCCGATGGATTTGGTGGTCGGATTTTCCGACCGTGTGTATGGGGTTTAAAACTCACCCTGACCCCCAACCACTAACAGTAAAACTCATCCTGACCCCAACCACTAACAATAAAACTCATCCTGACCCCCAAACACTAACCCTAAAACTCATCATGACCCCCAAACACTAACCCTAAAACTCATCATGACCCCAACCACTAACCCTAAAACTCATCCTGACCTCAACCACTAACCCTAAAACTGATCCAGACCCCCAACCACAAACCCTAAAATGCCTCCCGATCCCAATCACTAAACCTAAAACTCATCCTGACCCCCAACCACTAACCCTAAAACTTGCCTTGACCATAACGACTAACTCTAAACCTTATCCTGTCCCACAACCCTCAACACAATCACTAACCCTAAAACTCATCCTGACCCTAACCACTAACCCTAAAACTTATCCTGATCCCAATCACTAAACCTAAAACTCATCCTGACCCTAACCACTAACCCTAAAACTTATCCTGATCCCAATCACTAAACCTAAAACTCATCCTGACCCTTAACCACTAACCCTAAAACTTATCCTGACCCCCATCACTAAACCTAAAACTCATCCTGACCCTTAACCACTAACTTTAATACTCATCCTGACCCCCATCACTAACCTTAAAACTCATCCTGACCCCCAACCACTAACCCTAAAACTCATCCTGACCCCCAACCACTAACCCTAAAACTCATCCTGACCCCCAACCACTAACCCTAAAACTCATCCTGACCATAACGACCAACTCTAAACCCTATCCTGTCCTACAATCCTCAACCCAACTTTAACCCTGCACTTTACCCTGTTCTGTAACCCTCAAATTGATCCTCAAGCCAACCACTAATCCTAAACCTTACCCTGTCCTGGTACCCTCAACCCAACCACTAAACCTAAACTTTATCCTGTGCCACAACCCTTAACCCAACCACTTACCCCAAAACTCATCCTGACCCCAACCACTAACCCTAAAACTCATCCTGACCCCCAACCACTAACAGTAAAACTCATCCTGACCCCAACCACAAACCCTAAAACTCATCCTGACCCGCAATAACTCACCCTAAAACTCATCCTTACCCCAACCACTAACAATAAAACTCCTGACCCAAACCACTAACCCTAAAACTCACCTGACCCCCAACCACTAACCCTAAAATTCACCTGACCCCCAACCACTAACCCTAAAACTCACCTGACCCCCAACCACTAACCCTAAAACTCACCTGACCCCCAACCACTAACCCTAAAACTCACCTGACCCCCAACCACTAACCCTAAAACTCATCCAGACCCCCAACCACTAACCCTAAAATGCCTCCCGATCCCAATCACTAAACCTAAAACTCATCCTGACCCCCAACCACTAACCCTAAAACTTGCCTTGACCATAATGACTAACTCTAAACCTTATCCTGTCCCACAACCCTCAACACAATCACTAACCCTAAAACTCATCCTGACCCCCAGTCGCTAACCCTAAAACTCATCCTGACCCCCAACCACTAACCCAAAGGCTGGATTCACACCTATGGCATTTTTAGTGCTTTTTGCATTTTGCAGATTTGCACTACAGAACGTGTTCCATAGGAAACCATGTACAATGGACTGTAGTCCAAATCTGCAAAATGCAAAAGCACTAAAACTGCATAGGTGTGAATCCAGCCTGAAACTCATCCTGATCCCAATCACTATACCTAAAACTCATCCTGACCCCTAACCAC
>CM053026.1:763307126-763394626 GCA_028564925.1 Lithobates sylvaticus | reverse complement strand
TACAGTAGGTCCTGAGGAAGGCATATACAGTATGTCCTGAGGAAGGCATATACAGTAGGTCCTGAGGAAGGCATATACAGTATGTCCCGAGGAAGGCATATACAGTAGGTCCTGAGGAAGGCATATACAGTAGGTCCTGAGGAAGGCATATACAGTATGTCCTGAGGAAGGCATATACAGTAGGTCCTGAGGAAGGCATATACAGTAGGTCCTGAGGAAGGCATATACAGTAGGTCCTGAGGAAGGCATATACAGTAGGTCCTGAGGAAGCGAAAGCGAAACGTCAACCTTCCATATTCAAGCAGCAACAGGGAGCAATACACATACTATGTGTGCCTTATTTTATTGGAAGCCAACACTATCTGTTATTAATGTTATATTGTCAATTTTTTATATCTATGTATAATAAATGTATTATTTTTCTAATAATAATTTTGTATTCCTTTTCTGGTACGCTCCAACGTTCCCCTTTTTTCATTAGCAATTTCATATGGATGTGGTACCCCCTTGGCCCTTTCTTTATATATGCTCCCAACTTTGTGGGAACAGTTTAGAGACGGCCCCTTCCTGTTCCAACATGACTGCACACCAATGTACAAAGCAAGGTCCATAAAGACATGGATGAGCGAGTTTGGGGTGGAGGATAATGACTGGCCTGCACAGAGTCCTGACCTCAATCCCATAGAACACCTTTGGGATGAATTAGAGCGGAGATTGCAAGCCAGGCCTTCTCATCCAACATCAGTGCCTGACCTCACAAATACGCTTCAGAAAGAATGGTCAAACATTTCCATAGACACCCTCCTAAACCTTGTGGACGGCCTTCCCAGAAGAGTTGAAGCCGTTATAGCTGCAAAGGGTAGGCCAACTCAATATTGAACCCTACGGACTAAGACTGGGATGCCATTAAAATTCATGTGCGTGTAAAGGCAGGTGTCCCAATACTTTTGGTAATATAGTGTACCCTGCACACTAGTACTGACTAGTATGCCACAGTTTCTATACTCCCTCACTATGCTACCGTCTTCCAGTGCTGACAGAGAAAGGCAAACAAAGATGGTGTGCAGGCACCCATCATCCTCCTCATCAACCAGTGATGCAAGCAGCTGACCCCCCATGATACCCTAGGGCAGTGATGGTGAACCTTGGCACCCCAGATGTTTATGAACTACATTTCCCATGATGCTCCACTACACTGCAGAGTGCATGAGCATTATGGGAAATGTAGTTCATAAACATCTGGGGTGCCAAGGTTCACCATCACTGCCCTAGGTTATATTACTACACAATGAAAACCTGTGACTTTGTGTAACAAACAGGCAGGTTGATCCACTTGCTTGGCTTGTTGGCAATTTTGTGGACCATTTGGGGCAATTTTTAGGCATTTTGCAGAGGCACCCTTGAAGACACCCTGGTTGAAAAGACCTGGTTTAAGGGTTCTATCCACTTCAGCAATAAAAGTTTAAACATGAAATTCTTTCATCACAGGGATATGGCAAAAAAGTCTGTAAAAATGTGAGTGCCGCTCAGGTTAGAGTTATAGCCAACCGCCAGGGGCACTGTCCAGGAGCGGAGCTCACCCCGGCTCCAAGTTTCAGTGTGTGAGGAGGAATTTCCATGAGCAGCACCTCTGTAAGAGTCCAGGGCTTACTACGCATGCACCAATAACGTGTTGCAGCAAGAGGAAATCCGTGCCAACTGAGCATGTGCCAAAGACGCCTTAGTGCGCCAACCCGCACCTGCGCAGAAGACTTGATGGAAAAAAGCAGGGAAATGCCCAGGACGCACACAGGAAGTGACCTCAACCTGATGCAAAAAGGCGGGAAAATGCCCAGGAGGCGCACAGGAAGTGACCTCAACCTGATGGAAAAAGGTGGAAAAATGCCCAGGAGGCGCACAAGAAGTGACCTCAACCTGATGGGAAAAGGCGGAAAAATACCCAGGAGGCGCACAGTAAGTGACCTCAACCTGACGGAAAAAGGCGGAAAAATGCCCAGGAGGCGCACAAGAAGTGACCTCAACCTGATGGGAAAAGGCGGAAAAATGCCCAGGAGGCGCACAGGAAGTGACCTCAACTTGATGGAAAAAGGCGGAAAAATGCCCAGGAGGCGCACAAGAAGTGACCTCAACCTGATGGGAAAAGGCGGAAAAATGCCCAGGAGGCGCACAGGAAGTGACCTCAACTTGATGGAAAAAGGCGGAAAAATGCCCAGGAGGCGCACAAGAAGTGACCTCAATCTGATGGGAAAAGGCGGAAAAATGCCCAGGAGACGCACAGGAAGTGACCACCTGATGTAAAAGGGGGAAAAATGCCCAGGAGGTGCACAGGAAGTCAGCTCAACCCGATGTAAAAAGGCGGGAAAATGCCCAGGACGCATACAGGAAGTGACCTCAACCTGATGGAAAAAGGCGGGAAAATGCCAGGAGGCACACAGGAAGTGACCTCAACCTGATGGAAAAAGGCGGGAAAATGCCCAGGAGGCGCACAGGAAGTGACCTCAACCTGATGGAAAAAGGCGGGAAAATGCCCAGGAGGCGCACAAGAAGTGACCTCAACCTGATGGGAAAAGGCGGAAAAATGCCCAGGAGGCGCACAGGAAGTGACCTCAACCTGATGGAAAAAGTTGGAAAAATGCCCAGGAGGCGCACAGGAAGTGACCTCAACCTGATGGAAAAAGGCGGAAAAATGCCCAGGAGGCGCACAGGAAGTGAAAACCTGATGGAAAAAGGCGGGAAAATGCCCAGGAGGCGCACAGGAAGTGACCTCAACCTGATGGAAAAATCTCCAGGAGGTGCACAGGAAGTGACCACAACCTGATGGAAAAAGGCAGGAAAATGCCCAGGAGGCGCACAGGAAGTGACCTCAACCTGATGGAAAAAGGCGGGGAAAATGCCCAGGAGGCGCACAGGAAGTGACCTCAACCTGATGGAAAAAGGCGGGAAAATGCCCAGGAGGCGCACAGGAAGTGACCTCAACCTGATGGAAAAAGGCGGGAAAATGCCCAGGAGGCGCACAGGAAGTGACCTCAACCTGATGGAAAAAGGCGGGAAAATGCCCAGGAGGCGCACAGGAAGTGACTTCAACCTGATGGAAAAAGGCGGGAAAATGCCCAGGAGGTGCACAGGAAGTGACCTCAACCTGATGGAAAAAGGCGGGAAAATGCCCAGGAGGCGCACAGGAAGTGACCTCAACCTGATGGAAAAAGGCGGGAAAATGGCCAGGAGGCGCACAGGAAGTGACCTCAACCTGATGGAAAAAGGCGGGAAAATGCCCAGGAGGCGCACAGGAAGTGACCTCAACCTGATGGAAAAAGGCGGGAAAATGGCCAGGAGGCGCACAGGAAGTGACCTCAAACTTCCCTATATAAGCCCAGCCCAGACACTCCCAAATTGCTGGATTATCTTCAGTCCCCCCCACCCCCTTGTTCCTGTGCTAGTGTGTGATCTGTCTGAACTTGTTGTGACCTGGAAACCTATTTGACTACTATTGATTGTTGCTTGCCATTGACTTCGGATTTGTACCTTAACCATTCTACTTCTTTGTCCCTTTTGTACTCAGCTGCCAGATTGGAATCGACCCCGGCTTGGATCTCGACCATTCTTCTTCTGAATAACCCTTTCATACTTCGTTGCCCAACTGGACTTGACCTCGGCTTGGATCTCGGACTAAGTCTTGCACAGTGCTCCGCAACCCCTGGCACCCGTGCCACTCAGTGTTCCCACCAAGTCTCTGTCTCCATCTCCAGAGGCTTCAAGGACCCGAGGTGCAAGGGAGGCCTCCCCACTACTTCGGTCTCACATCAGGTACGTGGCTCTCGTGACAACCTCATGAATCAGACCCATGTGAAAGAATGAATGTCAGTTTTAGCCTATTCTCTGACCAAGGCATGCCTTCCAACGCATTTCGCTCACCCCCATGGTTCGAATCCCAACCACTGACACTACCTGCCTGGAGTTTGCATGTTCTCCCTGTGCCTGCGTGGGTTTCCTCCGGGTACTCCGGTTTCCTCCCACAATCCAAAGACATGCAGGTAGGTTAATTGCATGGGGACCTTGGATTGTGGGCTCCTTGAGGGTAGGGACCGATGTGAGTGTGCAATGTACAGGGATAGGGACAATTGTGGTCACTCAGGTTGAACTGGATGGACTGGTGTCTTTATTCAACCTTACTAACTATGTAACTAGCCTAACTCTGTCCCTACATAGTGAGAGGCCTCATCCTTTTTCAAGCACTTACAGCCTCCCAGGAACAAAACCATAGGAAAGGTCAAAGGACCAGATCCTTAGAACGTTTAATAAAAATAATAATGAGGATGTCTTACCTTTGGCAGTTTGCGCAGGTTTGGCGACAGCTTCAGACAACTGACATGTCCGCGGTCATCTCCGACAATAATTACCGGATAGACGGGGTTGAACTCAATGTGAGTCAGTTTGGTCTTCTTCTTGGCCACAATAGCCTGCTGACAGATGGCTTCATACTTATTGATGGACAGATCAAACACATGGACCTGCAAAGACAGGACAGGAAATCAGCGGCGGACAAATCAACGCTGGCCAGCTTCACGTCATAATTGACACTCGGAGAACATGCCATGTCTGCTGCTCTGGCAGTACTAGATGTAGGAAAATGATGGGCCTGTTCACAGTGTGTGTCCAGCATGTAAAATTGACATACATGGAAGGCTGACCAGAGAATACATTATATACTGTATATCTCACTGACCACAAGCCAATGGAATATTGAATCTACTGGCCACCAGGACACTGTATTTTTAATACACTTACCCAAAGGACAGTCTGTATATACTGTATATCAGGGGTCTTGAATTAAAATTCAAGGAGGTCCAATCGCTAATATTTTCTTTGGGCCGAGGTCCAAATCTCAAGTCATCATTTGTCCCCAGTGTGCCCCATTATATAAGGTTCCCCATCACAGTGCCCCCTTACATAGGGTGTCCTCTTCAGAGTGCCCCCTTAAAGTAGTTGTCACCATAAGATGCCTTCTTACATCATGTGTCCCCACATCAGGTGTGCCAATCAGAGTGCCCCTTTACATCAGGTGTCCCTATCACAGTGCCACCTTACATCAGACATTCATTTCAGTGTCCCCTTACATCAGGTGTCCCCATATGTTTCCCTTTTAACATAAACTGTGCCCATCAGTGTTGCTCTTAAAATGCCCATCAACATGCTACTTATTTTATGTTAAGGGTCACGCTGATGGGCATATTTTCTGTTAAGGAGCACTCTGATGGCCATATTTTATTTTAAGAGCAACACTGATGGGCACATTTTATGTTAAGGGTAACACAGATGGCCATATTTTGTTGTACCCATCAGAGTCCCCCTTAACATAAAATATGCCCATCTGCGTGCCCCTTAACATAAAATTTGCCTATCAGTGTTGCTCTTAAAATAAAATATGGCCATCAGAGTCCCCCTTAACATAAAATAGGTAGAATGCTGATGGGCACATTTTATGTTAGGGGGCACTCTGATGGGTACAACAAATTATGCTCAGAAGTGTGCCTCTTAACAAAATATAGCCATCAGAGTGCCCCTTAATAAAATTATGCCCATCAGTGTGCAGTTTAGGAAAAATGTGCCCCACATACCTTGAGCTCAGGAGTAGTCAGCACAAGCTGCAGTGGGGCGCAAGCTGCGACCTGCGAGTAGCAGGGTGGCGGGCGGAGCATGCACGTGACGTCATGCCCGGCCGGAACGCTCTTGTGACAGAAGACTGGGAGCGAGAGCCGCGGTCAGGAGGCGCCGGCGGGGGGGCGCACACACGCAACGTCACTAGTTGCTGGGAAACCCGCAGTCCCAGCAAACCAGTGACTGCTACTACACTGGCACAGGCTAGAGCGACGCTCGGTCCGTGCCCGGACCGCGGGCCACCATTTAATGACTGCTGCTGTATATTATATTTGTCAGATGGGAACAGATTATTTTCCTTTCGCTGCCAGAGACATTTTTTTGCACACATGCTTAAAAAATTAATTTTAGGCCTGAAGATTACATTATTTAAAAAAAGTTAATTTTAGGGCATAAATTATCCATTTTGTTGGTAAAATATAAAAGACGAGGTTGCACTGAGTAAATAGATGCCCAATATGTCAAACCTTTAATTTGTGTGCGCCCGTGAAACAATGATAAACTTCAGTACCCTATGTTTTCTATAGGCGACACTTTTAAAAGCCCCCTATAGGTCATCAGTTTAGTGTTACAGAGGAGGTCTGGTGCTAGAATTATTGCTTTTACTCCAGTGTGTGTGGCGATATGTAACATGGGCAACGCAAACAACTTTTTAATGCGTAGGACCCCGATGCGTGTTTATGTTTGTAAGTGCTATACGCATGTAAACCTCGAAACCTTGAAAAAGTATTTATACCCCTTGAAATTTTACAGATTTTGTCATGTTACAATCAAAAAAACCTAAACGTATTTTTTGGGGATTTTATGTGATAGACCAACACAAAGTGGCACAGAATTGTGAAGTGGAAGGAAAATTATAAATGGTTTTCACATTTTTTTAACATAGAAATATCTGAAAAGTGTGGGGTACATTTGTATTCAGCCCCCTTTACTCTGATACCCCTAACTAAAATCTAGTGGAACCAATGGCCTTCAGAAGTCACCTAATTAGTAAATAGAGTCCCCCTGTGTGTAATTTAATCTCAGTATAAATACAGCTGTTCTGTGAAGCCCTCAGAGGTTTGTTAGAGAACCTTAGTGAACAAACAGCATCATTAAGGCCAAGGAACACACCAGACAGGTCAGGGATAAAGTTGTGGAGAAGTTTAAAGCAGGGTTACCGTATATACTCGAGTATTGTAAGTCGGATGTTTGTAAGTCATGGACCCCCTGTATAAGCCGACCCGAATATAAGCCGAGGCACCTAATTTTACCACAAACAACTGGGAAAACTTATTGACTCAAGTATAAGCCTAGGGTGAGAAATGCGCAGCTACTGCAAGTGGAAAAGAGGGTCAACAATGCCCATTTGCAGCCTCACTGTGTCCATATGCAGCCTCACTGTGCCCATTTGCAGCCATAGGTCCCCCAAACTTCAAAATTGGTAGTTAAGGGTTCCTAGATGCCCCCCTAGCTGCAGCCAAAAGGGCCCCGAAATGACATTGCTGCAGATGGACACAGTTGACCAACTTTGGGGCCCCGTATCTCGGGGCCACTTAGTGCTAGGAACCCCATTGGATATGTGTTAGTGCTAGTTCCACTGGGTTTGAATACCAAATTTGGGGTTCCTATCACCAAGTGTCCCTGAGATACGGGGCCCCAAAGTCGGGTCAGAAAATGTCAAGCACTTTTCTGAAACAGCGAATTACATTTTCTGAACCGACTTTGGGGCCCCGTATCTCGGGGCCACTTAGTGCTAGGAACTCCATCTTGATAGCCCTGCAGAGTTTGCAGCCCCCCAAGCTAACATACATCTCCTAAGCAGGAACACATCACTATCTCCCCAAGCATTCTGTCCACATAATGTGCACTTCATTTATCACCTTTCCGTTTAACCCTGTGTTATCCAAACTCTGTTCAATGAAAAGTGTAAACTCACCACATAAACACTCTATATACAAAATAACATTCCCCAATAAAGATCAGAACATGATGTTCACATTCGCATGGAAGCACAATTGTATGAATGCTGATTATTCAGAGAATTACCGTATTTATGTTTATTGAGGATTGTTCTTTTTTTTTTATGTACTAACAGTTAAGCTTCATACACACAATACGAAAATTGGATGAAAAATACCACTTCTGAAGTGTTCGTGCATATGAGCGTATCATTTATTTATTTTTTGGTGGGGGGGGGGTGGATCTTGGGTGGGAGTTCCCACACTTTTTTCCCCAGGACTTGACCCCTAGATAAAGCGTTGCATGACTGCGCAATTGCCAGTTAAAGTAACGCAATGCCAAATAGCAAAAAATGCTCTGGTCATGAAGGGGGTAAAACCTTCCGGAAGCAGAAGTGGATAATTAGTCTCTATGTTGTACAGATGAGGAGAGTTGGGAAGGTTTGAGTAGTTTAGCAAATAACACTGGGCAGGGCTGACACCGCTCAGTCCGCAAAAACGCTGACGTTGTCAGTCCAGGAGCCGAGTGCATTCCTAGCAGATTTTTTTTCTGTACTTGCAGAGTCTTTAAAGCAATAAATCACGGGGGGATGGGCAGGTAGGGCAGAGATGTCCTGCATATGTTTTATTTTTTTTTTGACGTACACTTTCATTGGGATGATGAGAGAGAATACTGAGCATAGTAACTGCCCCAAGCGGCTTTATAAATGGACGAAGCTAATTGTGCATCCCGTGGAAAAATGTCACCATATGAGACTTTCACCCAATATAACGAGAAGATGTAATAGACCTCACAGTGTACACAACAGCTTCCCCCGTGCCCCCCACACACAGTGACAGCACCCCTGGCACCCGCCTTCTCCCAAATGCTACCCCCAATCCCAGACACTGTGCTACCCCCCCCTTCCCAGACCGCACGCATCGGACAGAAAGGACACAGCGCCAGTAGCACGCAGCGGTGCGCAGGCTATTCCCCCGGCCTGGCCAGTCGTATTTTTAGAAGAGCAGAAACATATGGTTGAGTGGATTTTCTGCACAGCTCCGGGGAAAGCAGAGAGATGTTCACATATGACAGTCATCAGCCCAGACACAGCGAAAACTCTGCATTATTAATATTTAACATCATCCCTCCCAGGCCAGCCCTGGCTATGCCAGCTATTAACCCCTCCGCTGCTGGACAGCCGGGTCTAGCTGTACAGGCCATGTAGAGTCCTGGAGTCTGCAAATTGTTTAGGAAGTGGACATTGGACTAAGGAAACATGTTTAACATGAATACATCACCACCGCTTACAGCAGACATTCCCAACATTCTCACCACAGAGGAACCCTATAAATCATTCTCAGCTCTCAGCGAACCCTTCGTAAACCCAATGAATCGGGGCAATGGAAAGAATGCCCCCTACATTGATGATCAGTGGGAAGAATGGTCCTTACATTGGTGATCAGTGCAAAGAATTCTCCTTACATTGGTGATCAGTGCAAAGAATGTGCCTTACATTGGTGATCAGTGGGAAGAATGTTCCTTACATTGGTGATCAGTGGGAAGAATGTTCCTTACATTGGTGATCAGTGGGAAGAATGTCCCTTACATTGGTGATCAGTGAGAAGAATGTTCCTTACATTGGTGATCAGTGAGAAGAATGTTCCTTACATTGGTGATCAGTGAGAAGAATGTCCCTTAGATTGGTGATCAGTGGGAAGAATGTTCCTTACATTGGTGGTCAGTGTGAAGAATGTCCCTTACATTGGTGGTCAGTGGGAAGAATGTCCCTTACATTGGTGGTCAGTGGGAAGAATGTTCCTTACATTAGTGGTCAGTGTGAAGAATGCTCCTTACATTGGTGATCAGTGAGAAGAATGTCCCTTACATTGGTGATCAGTGAGAAGAATGTTCCTTACATTGGTGATCAGTGGGAAGAATGTTCCTTACATTGGTGATCAGTGGGAAGAATGTTTCTTACATTGGTGATCAGTGAGAAGAATGTTCCTTACATTGGTGATCAGTGAGAAGAATGTTCCTTACATTGGTGATCAGTGAGAAGAATGTTCCTTACATTGGAGATCAGTGAGAAGAATGTTCCTTACATTGGTGATCAGTGAGAAGAATGTTCCTTACATTGGAGATCAGTGAGAAGAATGTTCCTTACATTGGTGATCAGTGAGAAGAATGTTCCTTACATTGGAGATCAGTGAGAAGAATGTTCCTTACATTGGTGATCAGTGAGAAGAATGCTCCTTACATTGGTGATCAGTGGGAAGAATGTCCCTTTCATTGGTGATCAGTGAGAAGAATGTCCCTTACATTGGTGATCAGTGAGAAGAATGCCCCTTACATTGGTGATCAGTGAGAAGAATGTTCCTTACATTGGTGATCAGTGAGAAGAATGTTCCTTACATTGGTGATCAGTGGGAAGAATGTTCCTTACATTGGTGATCAGTGGGAAGAATGTCTATTGACCAAAAAACTAGCTCCTAGTCCCTAGTTCAGGAACAATGCAGGCACCATCAGATGGGAGGTCAATCATCCACAGCTCAACAAAAAAAAAAAAATATGCTTCTGGCTCCTCCTCTTTCTCCATGTGCCACCATAGGAAGCAACTTTGTATGATCGCACACTTGTGGGCTTAATTTCAAGCCATGCTGCCTGCGTTTACAGACCCCGCTACCTCATCACAGGATTTGACAGACAGCAGTGGGATCCAATGGCCCCCACCGCCTCTCCAAAGCCTTTGAGAGTGTTCAGGTTCGTATGAGGGGGGTGAGGAGGAGATACAACTACTGGAATGTTTTTTTTAGCTTAATGCAGGGAATGCATTAAGGTAACAAATGTTTAAGCTTTAGAACCTCTCTAAAGCATTCCTTCAAGAATTTTCTCAAGTTGCACACCATTAATTACAAGAGACATTCATTTCTGTTGTTTTGGAACACCTTATCAGCTTGACCGACCTCCAGACTCCCAAATACCTTACTGGGAAATCTTATTTCGTGTGACACCATGAGAAGCTTTGTGAATGTGGTGCTGAGTTTATGATGTCATCTACAGGTTTGTGCCCTTACCGCCCTGTCTGAGTTGAGCTCAGCGACAAACTTTCTGCTCTGATAAATAACTGACACGCAACAACATCTGACGAGGCGGCTGACGTGGAGCGCAGCCCTCCATGAAATATTAAAGTGTTATTTTCTCTTCCTGTAATGGAAAGTAACATGTAGAGAGAATCTTTACCTTTCACAGTTTGTTGTTCCCGGCACTCTCATCACACCGGATGTTTTAACTATTTTCTGACCGTCATACTTGGCAGACAATTCAATAAATCTAAAACTAATCATTAAACTCTAAGATAAGCTTTAAATTGTTAATGGCATTTCAAATGATTTTTTAATAAGCCCCAACACTGGATGGCTGCCATGTAGGACCTCCCAACCATAAACATTTTACATATTAGCGCCTTATCAGACTCCCAAATTCACAACAAGGGTTTCCATGGATCCCAAGGGTTCCTTGGGCAATTTCTGCCTCTCAGATTAGTTCCCACTGACACCATTGATCTTTTTAGTGATCTGTGAGGGGGCCATTTTTTCTCAATGACCACCAATATAAGGAACATTCCTTCCACTGATCACCAATGTAAGGAACATTCTTTTCACTGATCACCAATGTAAGGAACATTCTTCCCACTGATCACCAATGTAAGGAACATTCTTCCCACTGATCACCAATGTAAGGAACATTCTTCTCACTGATCACCAATGTAAGGAACATTCTTCTCACTGATCATCAATGTAAGGAACATTCTTCTCACTGATCACCAATGTAAGGAACATTCTTCTCACTGATCACCAATGTAAGGAACATTCTTCTCACTGATCATCAATGTAAGGAACATTCTTCTCACTGATCACCAATGTAAGGAACATTCTTCCCACTGATCACCAATGTAAGGAACATTCTTCTCACTGATCACCAATGTAAGGAACATTCTTCTCACTGATCATCAATGTAAGGAACATTCTTCTCACTGATCACCAATGTAAGGAACATTCTTCCCACTGATCACCAATGTAAGGAACATTCTTCCCACTGATCACCAATGTAAGGAACATTCTTCCCACTGATCACCAATGTAAGGAACATTCTTCCCACTGATCACTAATGTAAGGAACATTCTTCCCACTGATCACTAATGTAAGGAACATTCTTCTCACTGATCACCAATGTAAGGAGCATTCTTCTCACTGATCACCAATGTAAGGGACATTCTTCCCACTGATCACCAATGTAAGAAACATTCTTCCCACTGATCACCAATGTAAGGAACATTCTTCCCACTGATCACCAATGTAAGGAGCATTCTTCCCACTGATCACTAATGTAAGGAACATTCTTCCCACTGATCACTAATGTAAGGAACATTCTTCCCACTGATCACCAATGTAAGGAACATTCTTCTCACTGATCACCAATGTAAGGGACATTCTTCCCACTGATCACCAATGTAAGGGACATTCTTCCCACTGATCACCAATGTAAGGGACATTCTTCTCACTGATCACCAATGTAAGGAACATTCTTCCCACTGATCACCAATGTAAGGGACATTCTTCCCACTGATCACCAATGTAAGGAACATTCTTCCCACTGATCACCAATGTAAGGAACATTCTTCCCACTGATCACCAATGTAAGGAACATTCTTCCCACTGATCACCAATGTAAGGAACATTCTTCCCACTGATCACCAATGTAAGGAGCATTCTTCCCACTGATCACCAATGTAAGGAACATTCTTCCCACTGATCACCAATGTAAGGAGCATTCTTCCCACTGATCACCAATGTAAGGAACATTCTTCCCACTGATCACCAATGTAAGGAGCATTCTTCCCACTGACCATCACACTAATGTCTCATGAGTTGTAGATATGGTCATTTTTAGCATGGGTTACCTGAGAACGGAAAGTTATTTCAAGGGTTCCTCTGTGTTGAGAAGGTTGGGATTGTTGTAGAACAAAAAGAATAGTGTTCTCTATATTTTGCAACAAGATGTCCTGCCAGGCCGTTATATGTCTATAGGCCAGGTAGGGCCATTGTCATTCCGGTAGGATGTCATATGACGTATTCCTGAAAAACGCCTCGTGCACATTTCGTTGGCTATGTTGTGGCATAATCTGTCACCGGCTGTGTCCACTGGACACAGCTGATGACAGATCACTGTACTGGGCCGTTACCGGTACCATGTGATCGCTGTGACCAATCGCAGCAAATCACGTGACAATTGCAAACAATGGATGGCTTCCATTCATGCCAATCATTGTGTACAATTGTGTTGCTAGCTGTGATTGGTCACAGTGATCACACAGTGCAGACAGGCCCAATCACAGTCCATCTGTACTATGTGATTAGCTGTGGCCAATCACAACAATAAACAATAAATTAATAAATGTTATTCAGTAAAAATAGCTGCTTATTACAGTGAAATTCACTTTCATAAGCAATCATAATGTGTAAAAAAAAATCAAAAAACGTAATCACTTCCCCAGAGCAGTATAATGTTACTATGCTAACACTGTATTGCTCTGATCACAGTGTGTTAAAAGAAAAATCGTAAAAAAATAAAATAGAAAATAGAAAAAATAAATACAATTTTTTTATTTTTATTTTAATGCTGTCACCAGTCTGTGTCCCTGATCACAGCCACACCAGTTATATCAATTTTTTTTTTTTTTTTAATTTCTTAATTTTCCAACAAATTGTGACAAACAATTACAACTTCAAATAACTTGCCATGCCGCGGTTGTATTAACAGCATCAGGAGATTACCACTTGGGGGTGTGGGGAGGCAAAAGATTTCAACTAGGACAGCAGCCACCAGCACAAGGGACATTTCTCATTAAATGTAAGTACTGTCCCTTGTGATTATGCTTTTTTTTAACAAAACGTAGGCTTCAAAACAATTTTTGGGTCTAATATCAGCTATGCTGTAAGGGTTGCCAGGGAGGCCCATGGCTCATTGATAATGAAATAAGAGGCCTCGAAAGGTTTCCTCAAGAAGGTTACAAAATGGTTCTTCAGAGGAACCCCAAGGGAAAATTTGGCTTACCCATAATAGGATAGAGAGAGGAGTGTTTTGAGGATAGGTTATATTTCAAAAAAGCTCATGCACAACTCCAAATGGAGGGTCCAATCATCAGATGGGATCTAAGATGGTATGGAAGGGAGGCACCAGGGAGAACCATTCGAGGGTAAGTGCAAGAAATCCTGTTCTAGCGTGACCCACCTTTCCTTGGCACTGTGCCTACTCCGGTCAATCAGCCTAAGTGGCAAGCGTTGTGGTATTTCAGAACATCAAATAGGGCAATGCTTCCATAAGCTTTCTACAGATCCAACAGCTGATGTTGGAACTTGGGCTACTTTTTCACCCCCAAAAAATTTGGAGAACATTGAATTGACCAATGTAAGAAATGAAGATAGAATATGAGCAAGTAAGGTCAACAGCAGATAGAGGTATTATGGTCATCTTGAGGATGTTGCTGTGGCCAAACCGGGAAAACCAACCTGTGTTCCATTTCAAAAGGAGGAACTCTGTGTTCTGGAGAAGTGGTGGAAAATTTACAGTATCTTTCAAGTCAGCAGGGAGGAGTATACCAAGATATGGGCAATGCTTCCATAAGCTTTCTAAAGAGCCAACATTGTTTGAACTACTTTTTCACCCATAAAAATTTGGAGAACCTGGAATTGACCAATGTAAGAAATGAAGATAGAATATGAGCAGGTAAGGTCAACAGCAGATAGAGGTATTATGGTCATCTTGAGGGTGTTGCTGTGGCCAAACCGGGAAAACCAACCTGCGTTCCATTTCAAAAGGAGGAACTCTATGTTCTGGAGAAGTGGTGTAAAATTGACAGTATCTTTCAGGTCAGCAGGGAGGAGTATACCAAGATATGGGCAATGCTTCCATAAGCTTTCTAAAGAGCCAACATTGTTTGAACTACTTTCTAAAGAGCCAACATTGTTTGAACTTGAGCTACTTTTCCATAGAAATTTGGAGAACATGGAATTGACCAATGTAAGAAATGAAGGGACCAATGTAAGAAATATGTAAGAAATTTGAGCAGGTAGGGTCAACAGCAGATAGAGGTATTATGGTCATCTTGAGGATGTTGCTGTGGCCAAACTGGGAAAACCAACCTGCATTCCATTTCAAAAGGAGGAACTGTGTGTTCTGGAGAAGTGGTGAAAAATGTACAGTATCTTTCAAGTCAGCAGGGAGGAGTGTACCAAGATATGGGCAATGCTTCCATAAGCTTTCTAAAGAGCCAACATTGTTTGAACTTGAGCTACTTTTATACCCATAAAAATTTGGAGAACATGGAATTGACCAATGTAAGAAATGAAGATAGAATATGAGCAGGTAAGGCCAAAAGCAGATAGAGGCCAAACCGGGAAAACCAACCTGTGTTCCATTTCAAAAGGAAGAACTCTGTGTTCTGGAGAAGTGGTGAAAAATGTATAGTATCTTTCAAGTCAGCAGGGAGGAGTGTACCAAGATATGGGCAATGCTTCCATAAGCTTTCTAAAGAGCCAACATTGTTTGAACTTGAGCTACTTTTTCACCCATAAAAATTTGGAGAACATGGAATTGATCAATGTAAGAAATTAATATAGAATATGAGCAAGTAAGGTCAACAGCAGATAGAGGTATTATGGTCATCTTGAGGATGTTGCTGTGGCCAAACCCGGGAAAACCAACCTGTGTTCCATTTCAAAAGGAGGAACTCTGTGTTCTGGAGAAGTGGTGGAAAATTTACAGTATCTTTCAAGTCAGCAGGGAGGAGTATACCAAGATATGGGCAATGCTTCCATAAGCTTTCTAAAGAGCCAACATTGTTTGAACTACTTTTTCACCCATAAAAATTTGGAGAACATGGAATTGACCAATGTAAGAAATTAATATAGAATATGAGCAGGTAAGGTCAACAGCAGATAGAGGTATTATGGTCATCTTGAGGATGTTGCTGTGGCCAAACCGGGAAAACCAACCTGCGTTCCATTTCAAAAGGAGGAACTCTGTGTTCTGGAGAAGTGATGGAAAATGTATAGTATCTTTCAAGTCAGCAGGGAGGAGTGTACCAAGATATTTGACTGCACCAAGTGCCCAAGAAAAGTAAAGTTAGCTTTGAGGTTTTTTACTTGTGCTGGGAGCAAAGCAACGCTCATCGCTTCTGACTTTTGAAAGGTCATTTTGGAGGAACAAGAGTTCTCCATTTATCTCAAATTCTTTAAGGAGATTAGAAAGGAAGATTTGTGGGGTTGTAAGTGAAAAGAGAGGTCACCCACATTGGCAGAAATAATGACAGTCACCAATCAGCAGCCCCTTTTATATTTGGACTGGACTTCCTGATACACAGGAAAGGCTCTAGTGAGACTATGAAGAGGAGAGGGTGAAGAGGGCATCCTTGGTGGGTGCCATTTGTGATGGGGAAGGGGTTTAAAAAGGTCCCGTTAACCTTAACAGAGGCGCCAGGGGATGGAGTGGATTGTCGTGATCCATTTGATGAAGTTGGTTACTCAGGAATGGAAGGGGTAAATTCTCAATACAGACCTACTTTCAGTATTAATGGAAATACCAGCAAGTGCGACAGCTTTAGAAGAGCTTTTTACACAGAATTGGAAATAATAAGGATATTATTGAAGATAATGGTATAGAAAATGACTGCATATGCAGATGCCTCTCCAGCTGCGCTCAAATCCTCGAATATCCACTCCAGATTTAGTTCAAGCATTGACCAAGTTCTGGTAGAGCCTTGTGTCTGACTGTAAACATGAAAGGCTGAAGAGATGGGTCTTATTATTTCTTCACAAATCAAACAAATTTTTACAAGATAAACTGCAGAGAAATGGAAAACTGATTATCTGGGACGATCTTCAAGTAAAAATAACTTCTCAATAAAACATTTTCTTATAGAACCAACAATATCCCGCTGATTAGAGAAGCATACAAGAATGTGCAAGAAAATAATATCAAGTCGTAAAACAATGACTACAATGCTGTACTTATCCGAGTTCTATTGTTTTGCTGTTTATGCCTGTCTGAGTTTTTTCAGCCGAAATGTAAAAATTTAGCAATGAAGGTTATTTGAAAAACAAGAGAAGAGAAATAAATTATCATATATAATAAAAACTACATTAAAGCACAACTCCAGGTTTCATCCAAAATATAGAAATAAAAAGTTGCTCTTTAACCACTACAATACTGTGCACTTAAACACCCTTCCTGCCCAGACCAATTTTCAGCTTTCAGCGTTCTCGCACTTTCAATGACAATTGCGCGGTCATGCAATGCTGTAACCAAATGAATTTTTTATCATTTTGTTCGCACAAATAGAGCTTTAGTTTGGTGGTATTTATTCGCGACTCCGTTTTTTATTTTTAGCGATATAAGCGAAAACATAGCGGAAATTTTGAAAAAAAAAACAATATTTTCTCCTTTCTTTTTTAAAAGAAATCCAATAAAATCTAATTTTGTCATAAATTTAAGCCAAGATGTATTCTGCTACATGTTTTTTGTAAAAAAAAATTCCGTTAAGTGTATAATAATTGTTTCGCGTGATCACGGACATATGTACGCAAATGATCATGTACAGATGTGTGCAGGTGATCACGGACATATGTGTGCAGATAATCATTGGGACATGTCATTTTACTGGGACATATGTGAGGGACATGTGTTTTTATTATTTGGGGACATGTGCGTTTTGGGGACATGTGTATTTTACTGTGGGGACATGTGTGTTTTACTGTGGGGACACTACACTGGTGATCAGTGAGTAAAAAACTGTAAAAAAAACAGCTAATACTCACTGATCACCAGCCGGCTGCAGCGATCCGCTCTCCTCTCCTCACCGACGACTTCCGTGTGAGGAGAGGAGGGCCGATTGCCTAGCAACCGGCTGTTTGTTTACATCACATGACGCCTGTGATTCGACACGGCCGTCATGTGATCAGGAGGGCCAATCACCCTGCCCTCCTGCCGATCCGAGATGCGCCGTGTCCGGGTGACACGGCCGCATCGGGATCGCGCCGCTGCGCGGGCACCCGCGCACGATCCCTCTACTTCTGAAGGACGTTCCGGAACGTCCATTCAGAAGTAGATGGCTCCCACCCGGCCGTATATGTACATTGGCCGGGTGGGAAGTGGTTAAATAACCTGCTCCCTGGCTGCCATGGTCAGGGGTCAGGCTTGAAGACCAGTGGCTATAGCAGTTGAGAGGCTCCCACTGACCAGCTGGATAAGGACACAAACAGGTCACCCTACTGGATGACCAAGGCTCACCTGAGGTGCGGGTTCTAAGCACTAATCGGTATTCTATGAGTAAGCACTGATTCCAGTGCGAAACGCGTCACATTTGGTACCCCCCTTGCTGTGGATTATTTGATGTGATCTTCGTTTTTGCAATAAAAGCACAGGATTTCAATTCTTCTCGGTGTGCGGCCATCCAGAGTCTTCTTGCCATTACTTTCCACTAATCGGTATTCACCAGAGTTCCTGATGGTGGAGATGGGTTTTACTGTGTGTTAATGCCAGGTCGCGGGCCTCAGGATCGTCCCACCAGGAGGTAAGCAAGCTGGGGTCCAGTAATAGATATAGCAGGTAGGAATCAAGCAGAAGCGTACTCAGTAAACAAGCCAAAGGTCGGTAATCAGTGGTTGCAGGTTGGGATCAAGCAGAAGCTTAGTCAAGGAACAACACAGGTATTGGCTGGAGAAGAGCACAATCACCTGGCAAACAGGAAGTGCAGAGACATGGCTTAATTCAGGAAGTTCATGGGAGGAGCAAAGGGTTCAAGGTTCAAGAGAAACAAGACATAAGGCAAGATTGTCTAAGCAATCAGGCAGGGAGTTGTCCAGCATCTCATGTGGCTCAGTGAGAAGAGTTACTACCAGACACAGCAGAGGTCTGGGGTTCAAGTCCAGGCCCTGACACCAGTATTGTCCCCCACAGACTTACCTCTTTGTGGTCCAGTGCTGGTCTTCTCCCACGTTAAATGATGCCCAGTATTTATCGGTCTGCTTTCTGTAAGTGCAGGGTCTCATGGGAGGAGAGCACCATGACATTGTGTGATATTCTCCGCATCATTGAGGACCTCATAGAGCTGGAGAGAGGAAGAGGAAGTGGGCCTGTGGGTCACATAGCTGACCTAAAGATGAATTGGGGAGGGGCTTAAGGAGTGTAAGGAGGGAGGCTACAATTGAGCCTCCAACCTGCAGACTTGTGGTTGGAAGGCAGCAAAAACGTGTTGTTGAGCCCTGCATTTAGCTTTTCCCAATCACCAGTTGCAATGTAGCAGATGGGGGTGTTTACATGACATGGTCACAAAACGGATAGGAGTGTAGGCAGCTGCAGTTTACTTTCGCCACTGCAGGTGGCGCTATTCTTCAGCGGCACTGAAGTTGGAGAGGAAGCAAGGAAGAACATAGTTCCTTTATGATTTCCTGGGTCACTGGGGAAGCATCCAATTGGATGGTGCCGGCCCATGTGACTCTGGCAGCCATCTTGGGTCAGGCAAAGCCTATTAAAGGCCCTGGCTCCCAGGTTTGGCGTGCATTTGCGAGTTGGTAGAGTAGAGAAAGGTACCCCGCCTGGCATGGACAGTACTAGCAGCAGGGAAAGGTTTCTGACGAGGGGGGAAAGCTAAGGGCTTGCAGCCTCCCTGGACACCTGCCTGTTGGGCACAAGATGACCAGGCCGCATTCTTCCCCTCTCTACAGACGGGACAGTCCGGCTACACTCTGTTGGAACTGTGAGTGTTCCTGGTTGGGTTGCCTTCCCACTGGATTATTTGTCAACTGTTTCTGTGTTATTTCAATACAAGTCTTTCACTGGGACTGACCACACTGTGCTGGACCTCACCTACAGGAGGGGAGAACAGAACAGAGAGAAGAGCTCATTACTGTGCTGATTCTCCTTTCAATGTCCAATCATAGCCTACGGGCGGTCCAGGATGACCTGGGTTCAGAGAAAGTAGATTGAATATTGCCAGGGCAAAAGACTGAGGCCATCTTGGGGCAGAAAATAAGTACTGCAGGGGAGAGTTCTGAACTGAAAGTGAATATCGTAACAAAAGCAGTGTTTTTCTTCATTTTTATACAGGCTATTCTTTTTATCATGCTATTTTTGGTTGCAGTTTGGTACTAAATATCTGCCAGGAGTCTTAAAATTGAAGGAACACTCCGCAGGCTCTCCGGAATTACGCAATAACAATGGTTCCTGTATAATATTAGCAGATCATCCGCCATCAGCAGTTGTCCTTTTTATTATTGCTAACGCAGATGGAATGTACAGTATTCATAAAATGATATCCGCAGAAGTCATTGGAGGAATTAAACACATAAAGCATTTCCTTTAATGAGCTTCATACCCAGGCTGCATCGTTAAGCAGGGGGGGGGGGGGGGGGGGGTTGTGGTTTATAAAGGTTGTGTTGTGTCTGGAGGAGTATCAGGACACACGTAGATCCAGGTTAAGTATCAGGTTTACCCGTCTGCAGCACATTGACCTCTGACCCCCCAATAACACCGATTGTGTAATCAGCACTTAAGCTCCTATTGATTGGTCCCGGAACACGGCGGAGCGCTGATGGATCTGAATGATGATGAAGAGTCTGAGCGTGCTGGTGAAATAGAAAAGCACTTCACATTGCGCGGCGTGTGATTAAATAATTCCCACTTCATTTTCCGCTTGGCTGTGTTTCTACACCAAATAAAGGTCAGAAGCTGTAGTGACGGCAGGATAAGCGGCCCCACAGAAAGAGGCGCGCGTACTGCGAAGGCGACAATGGTCCCTGTGAATGGAGCTGCTGGCTGGTAGATACAATCTGCAGTCCTTGAGATACTGTATGTATGGGAATGTGAATAGCTTATAGTACAGCATGTCTGGGCAAAAAACAAACACATATGTAGTCCTTTTCTGCAGTACATTTACCAAGGTTTTATATCTTAACCACCTGATTACTGGGCACTTAAACCCCCTTCCTGCCCAGACCAATTTTCAGCTTTTGGCGCTGACGCACTTTGAATGACAATTGCGCGGTCATACAACACTGTACCCAAATGACATTTTTATCATTTTTTTTTCCCACAAATAGAGCTTTCTTTTGGTGGTATTTAATCACAGCTGGAGTTTTTATTTTTTGCTAAACAAACAAAAAAAGATGGAAAATTAAAATAAAAATAAAAATCATGTTTAATAGTTTGTTATAAAATTTTGCAAACAGGTAATTTTTCTGCTTCATTGATATGCGCTGATGAGGCGGCACAGGTGGGCACTGATAGGCTGCACTGGTGGGCACTGATAGGCTGCACTGGTGGGGACAGATAAGTCGGTACTGATGGGGACAGCAAGGGTGGCACGGATGGGTGGCACGGATGGGTGGCACCGATGGGCACTGATGGATGACACTGATGGGCACTGATAGGTGGCACTGATGGGCACTGGTAGGTGACACAGATGAGCACTGGTAGGTGACACAGATGAGCACTGGCAGGTGACACAGATGAGCACTGGCAGGTGACACTGATGTGCAGCACTGGCACTGTGGGCACTGAGAGATGGCACTGTGGGCACTGGTAGGCAGCACTTTAATGGGGCAAAGGTGGGCACAATGCAGTGAGAGGGACTGATGTCCCTCTCACTGCCGCCAGGGATCAGCTTTTTTTTTTTTCTCCTCGCGCTGTCAGCGCGAGGAGGAAAAAAAGCCGATTACCGGCTCTGTTATTATCACATGATCAGCTGTCATTGGCTGACAGCTGATCACGTGGTAAGGGGTCGGGATCGACCCCTTACTCGGATCTGTGATCCAGCGAGTCTCACAGACTCGCTGATCACAGGGCGCGCAGGCAGCTCGTGGCCGGGACGACGTCAATAGACGTCGTCCCGGCACATCAGATCCGCACTGTAGCCGTCATTTGGCTATAGCGCGGATCTCAGGTAGTTAAAAAAGTACAGATAATTATATTTGATTAATCACATTTTTATTAAAGTGTAAGTAAACCCCCCCTACCGGTTTCAACCAAGGAAGCTGCCATCTTTGCCTCTGTTTATTCTACAAATGTCATGATGCTGCACATGTGATCAGTTATGACACCAGCCATTGGATGGGTTGACAGTTTGGTTGAGAGCACAGCCAATAGGAGTGTTTCATTTCTGGCATGTGCCGGAAATTAAACTGTTTTATGGATGGGTTTACTTCCGCTTTAAGCATTTTGTATTTACACAAGTTTCACTCACAGCACGTAGATAGTGAATTCACATATACCTATTATATTCTAATTGTTAGTACATACAGTCAGGTTCATAAATATTGGGACATCGACACAATTCTAATCTTTTTGGCTCTATACACCACCACAATGGATTTGAAATGAAACAAACAAGATGTGCTTTAACTGCAGACGTTCAGTTTTAATTTGAAGGTATTTACATCCAAATCAGGTGAACGGTGTAGGAATTACAACAGTTTGTATATGTGCCTCCCACTTTTTAAGGGACCAAAAGTAATGGGACAATTGGCTGCCCAGCTGTTCCATGGCCAGGTGTGTGTTAGTCCCTCATTGTCCCATTTACAAGGAGCAGATAAAAGGTCCAGAGTTCATTTCAAGTGTGCTATTTGCATTTGGAATCTGTTGCTGTCAACTCTCAAAATGAGATCCAAAGAGCTGTCACTATCAGTGAAGCAAGCCATCATTAGGCTGAAAAAACAAAACAAAGCCATCAGAGAGATAGCAAAAACATTAGGTGTGGCCAAATCAACTGTTTGGAACATCCTTAAAAAGAAAGAACACACCGGTGAGTTCAGCAACACCAAAAGATCCGGAAGACCACGGAAAACAACTGTGGTGGATGACCGAAGAATTCTTTCCCTGGTGAAGAAAACACCCTTCACAACAGTTGGCCAGATCAAGAACATTCTCCAGGAGGTAGGTGTATGTGTGGAACACTCTCCAGGAGGTCGGTGTATGTGTGGAACACTCTCCAGGAGGTCGGTGTATGTGTGTCAAAGTCAACAATCAAGAGAAGACTTCACCAGAGTGAATACAGAGGGTTCACCACAAGATGTAAACCATCGGTGAGCCTTAAAAACAGGAAGGCCACATTAGAGTTTTCCAAAGAACATCTAAAAAAGCCTTCACAGTTCTGGAACAACATCCTATGGACAGATGAGACCAAGATCAACTTGTACCTCGTAGGCAGATATCTGCCCCGTAGAGAGAGAAAAGAAAAGCGGAAAAGAGAAAAAGAGGAAGAGAAAGAGAAAAAAAAAAAAAACACCCAATACAAACATGAACAAAACTTACACAAACCTCTGGGAAGCCCCCTTTCGACCATCAACCGCAGCATAGCATAACATAACATAACAGCTAAGCCACACCAAACCACACCAAATCCGAGTCTCACTCATAAACCTTAACTTTTCAAAGATGGGATCTCAGTATATCGGAGCTCAAGAATTCTATCCAAGGTGACCACACTTCCATAAACTTATGATGGTTTCCCTGTATACTTGCAGTTATTTCCTCTATTCTCTTTAATTTATTAAGTTGAGCAACCCACTCTTTAATAGTGGGAGCAACTCTTGTATTCCAATGTCTGGGTACGATGATTTGTGCGGCAGGAGATTAGGTAAGGGAGCAGTCCTTTTGTGACCTCTCGCATAGAGCCTGGGTATATGGATAGCAGAGCTATTTCCGGAGATTTCTGGTAAAATAAGCCAGTTACATAAGAGCAGATTTGGAATACAGTCTCCCAGAAATCTATTATCTGGGGGGGATGTCCACCATATTTGAATCATTGTACCTACATCTCTTCCGCAACGCCAACACTCCTCAGGATAGATCTGGAAGATTCTATGTAGCCTCTCCGGCAGGGGTGGACTGACAACTCATGGGGCCCCCATGCAATCAGAGATGATGGGGCCACACAGTATACACACACAGTATACAATCGCACAGTATACACAGACATGTATACACAGACATGTTTCGATTGGCTGAGAAGGTACTGGAGAGGTGGGGCAGCTATAATCTCAGTTTTTTTAGACCAAAAGGATGTCGGTAAGGGACATTTCAGAAACAGATGTAAAAAAAACACAGATTTTTACATACTGTCCCTGGTTTTACTGAGGCTGGCAACCCTGATGGGGCCCCCTAGTGGCTCGGGGCCCTCGGGAAGTGCCAGAGTGGCCGAATGGTCAGTCTGCCCCTGCTCTCCGGGCATCTGTACCATCTAGTTAGTATTTTATAGTTCTTATCTTGTATATAAGATGAGGAACTAGATTTGAAAGTTAACCAAAAAGCTTTCTTCCATTCTTCTATGGAAATTGGATGGCACAATTCTCTCTCCCAGTCTCCGATATAGTACGGGATTAAAGGGCGTGTGATAGAAGTATACCATGAAGCTTGAAATAGTGCTAGAACATCCAAAGAGATTCAAACGGCGTTAAATCCCTATGAAGTGAGGTCATTTTAGATAGTTGTCTATAATAACGTTGGAGCTGGAAATAATGAAACCACTGACCCACATAATTGCGTTCAGTAGTCATTATCGTGTTCAATGCCTGGAGTCCTTTTGATGACAGGGCTTGTGTAATCGGGGAGGGAGTCGGCAGTGTCTATCTTTAAAACCTATCCCGACGACAAGATTACTGGGGTTAATGGACCTGGTATTGAAGAGACACCCCACCTTCGAACAGTCCGATCCCAGACTCTTAATAGATACTGGGTCAAAGGTGGAAGTGTTTGTCTAGGTGGACGAAATTTAGGTACGATCCACAGAAGAGAGACCAGAGGGAGCTCTATTATTTGCTGTTCAATGGCTACCCACTGTTTTGTTCTCCCACAATGGAACCAATCCAGTATTCTAGTCAAGAGGCTATATAATAAAGTTCCATCTGCGGTAAACCTGCTTCCCCCCCCCCCCCCTCTTCCGCTTTACCAGAATATCGTAGCGAAGTCTAGCCTAGATCTGAGAGACCCAAAGAAAGTCCGTGGAAGAGCTATAGGCAACGTTTGATATAGATATAGGAAACGAGGTAAGATATCCATCTTGTATACGCCCGTTCTCCTTAATCTAGAATGTTTCCCTTTGGCCATATGCTGGAATCTATTCATTGTGGAATTAAGTAAGGGGAGATAATTCAATTCATAAATTTTTTCTTCTGAAGGAGCAATATTCACTCCTAAATATTGAAATGGGAAATTATTTTCTAGCGTTTCTTTTTCCTTTATTGACCGAGGCAACGAGATTTTGCGACATTTACTTTAACCACTTCAATACCAAGGACGTCATATGACGTCCTTGACATTGAGTGGGGATATCTGAATGATGCCTATAGCTACAGGCACCATTCAGATATCAATCTTTCCGGCCGGCGATTCTGTGCACGATAAGAATGATCATAGCGGCAGTTCCACCGCTTGATCGTTCTTATAGGCAATGGGAGGGGACGCCCCCCCCCCCTCCCGCCGCCATCCGGTGCTTCTCCGGGCTCTCCCGTGCCATCGGGGGCCCGGAGAATCGCCCGCCGCCTGATGACGAGCAAAAAGACATGCTGGTAGGTTGATTAGATCCTGTCGATAAAAATTGGCCAAATATGTGTATGTGTTTGTAAGCGTGTCGGGAGCCCACAGGGCAAGGACCGCACTATACCACAGATGGACACCAGTGGCAAAAGCGCCCTGAGGCGATTCAGTTGGCATAGGTAGTGCTATACAAGTCATTCATTCATTCATAGAGATTTCCGGTGACCAAAAAAACCTTAGTTAGACTTACCGGTAACGGTATTTCTACGAGTCTTTCAGGACAGCACACTGGAGAGAGAGCGCAGCTCCACCCACTTCCCAGGAAACACTGCAGTAAATTCCTTTAAAGTCTGGACACCTCCACCATGGCCTCAGTTGTTACCGAGTACCTCCGGCCATGCTGAAAGTACATAAGCAGAACATAGCAACCATAACCGTTAACATATTATAACATTTTATAGCATTTCTTAACCCAAGGGAGGGTCATTGGCGCTGTCCTGAAAGACTCGTAGAAATACCGTTACCGGTAAGTCTAACTAAGGTTTTCTCACCTCGTCTTTCAGGACAGCACTTGGAGATGACAAACGAGTACTTACTCTTAGGGTGGGACCACCGCTTGCAGGACCTTCCTGACAAACGACTGCTCTGCCGCTGAGAGCAGGTCCATCCTATAATGGCGAGCAAAGGTTGAGTAGCTCGTCCATGTGGCCGCTTTGCAGATTCGCTCTGGTGAGGCCCCAGCTTTTTCCGCCAGGGATGTAGCTAAAGCCCGTGTTGAATGGGCTACTACCCCTACGGGAGGATCCCTTCCCATGGCTCTATAGGCTTCGTGGATAGCCATCCGAAGCCACCTACCGATCGTGCTCTTAGAAGCACCATACCCTTTGCGAGACCCTGCAAACAAAAGAAAAAGAGAATTGGACTTTCTGAATTCCTTAGATATTTTGAGGTAGTGTAAAACGCACCTCCTCACGTCCAGACTATGGAAATCTCTTTCTCTCGAGTTTTTTGGGTCTGGGCAAAACGTCGGTAGGATAATCTCCTGAGCCCTATGGAAACCTGAGACTACCTTCGGTAGGAACCCTGGGTCTGTTCTCAACACCACCCGATCCGGGAAGATAGTTAAGAAGGGCTCAGTGATGGACAGTGCCTGAAGCTCACTGACCCTTCTGGCCGAAGTAACTGCTATCAGCAGTGCTAACTTCAAGGACCAAAATTTGATTGAGGTCTCCTCCGGTGGCTCAAAGGGTCTTTTAGTCAGACCCTGCAAGACCACCGAAAGATCCCACTTGGGAAAACACTTCAAAGGCACCGGCCTGAGCCTAGCCAGTGACTTGAAGAACCTAATAATCCAAGGGTCCAGAGATAGCCTTCTCTCTAAAAAAAAAAACTGATAATGCAGCTACCTGAACCTTCAGGGTACTTGCTGCCAACCCCTTTTCAACTCCATCCTGCAGAAATTCCAGAACGGAAAAGTTCTCACTAGGAGAATAATTTTTTGAGGCACACCAGGAATTAAAACACTTCCAGGTCTTAAAATAAATAGCCTTTGTGACCTTCTTCCTACTATTTAGAAGGGTACAAATTACATTTTTGGACAAACCCTTATCCTTCAGGATTTGCTCCTCAGTGGCCAGGCCGCTAGGTTGAGCTGACCCACGTTGGGATGTAGAAGGGGACCCTGAGACAACAGGTCCGCTCGGATTGGTAAGACCCAATGGGGTTCTACCGCCAACTTCAGTAGGCCCGAAAACCAGGGCCTCTTGGGCCAATATGGGGCCACTAAAATTAAGGTGGTCCTTTCCTCTTGGAGCTTCTTGAGCACCAAGGGGATCAGCTGTATAGGGGGAAACGCATAGCACAAACGGAAGGCCCAGCGCTGAGCCAGAGCGTCCAGACCCTCCGCTTGGTCCTGTCTGTTCAGGGAGAAAAAGACTGGAACTCTTGCATTTGCCTCTGATGCAAAAAGATCTATCTGGGGCACTCCCCATCTGTCCGAAATCTGTTTGAAGACCTCCTGGTTCAGAGACCATTCGGACTCCAAAACCCTCTTCCTGCTCAGGAAGTCTGCTATGTGGTTTAGGGTGCCCTTTAGATGGACCGCTGTCAGGGACGCTAGATTGTCCTCTGCCCAGTACAGGGTCTGACGGGCCAGGTCTAGAAGATGCCTGCTCCTTGTGCCTCCCTGTCTTGATATATACGCCATGGCTGTGGCGTTGTCCGACAGAATCTGGATGTGAAGGCCTCCGATCGACTGCCTGAAGGCCCACAGACCCAGAAAGATGGCTCTCAGCTCCCTCCAGTTCGAGGATCTCCTGGATTCCTCCACTGACCAGGAGCCCTGGGCCAACTGCCCCTCAAGATGCGCACCCCAACCCCAGGAGCTCGCATCTGTCGTGAGGACTTTGGCTGCGGGGAAAACCCATAATAGCCCCTTGCACAGATTTGCCTGACCCCTCCACCACCATAACTTCCTCCTTACTGGTGATGGGATCTTCATCTGTTTGTCCAAAGACTCCCCATAGGACCAGTTCTGCAAGATTGCTTGCTGGATGTCCCTGGCATGGAGGCGGGCCCACTGGACAGCAGGGATGGAAGCTGTGAGAAGCCCTAGGGTGGACATGGCCATCCGCACAGAGACGGACAGATTCGTCTGCATCCTCTGTACCGCTGACTGTACCTTTCTGATCTTCAACTCTGGTAGAAAGATCTTCCAACCCCAGGTGAGAAGGGACCAGGTTTGACTTTTCCCGGTTCAGGATCCAACCTAGGTTCTCTAAATAGCATTGAGCCCTCACTAGATCCCTGCGTAGAGATTCCTCCGAGCTGGCGAACAGGAGAAGGTCGTCTAGGTACGGTACCACCGCTATCCCTTCCAACCTGAGTGGTGCTAGCGCCTCTGCCATGACCTTTGTAAAGATCCGTGGTGAGGCAGAGAGCCCGAAACGGGAGAGCCCGAAACTGAAAATGAGACACCACCCCTCCTGCCCTGATAGCCAGACGCAGGTACCTCTGCGACTCGGGTTTGATGGGAACGTGAAGATATGCGTCCCTCAAATCTATCGAGGCTAGGAAGCACCCTGTGGGTAGGAGCTTCCTCACAGAGTAAATCGTGTCCATACGGAATCTCTTGTACCGTATGGACAGATTTAGGACTTTTAAATTCAGGATTAGCCTGAATTTCCCCCGACGGTTTCCTCACCAGAAAACCGTGAGAATAAAACCCTAGCTCTTCCTCCCTTTGAGGAACTGGGACAATCACTCTCTGCTGCAGGAACTCCTGCAAAAGCGAGGGCATTGCCACCGACTTCTCCAGGTCTCTTGGAAGCTGTGTGACATAGAACCGGGAAGGTGGTCTCTCTGAAAACTCCAGTGCGTTCTCCTCCGAGATTACCTTGAGGACGAACGCACTGGATGTCGCCCTCTCCCACTGCGGAAGAAAGGATTGAAGCCTTCCTCCCACAGCCTGGGGACCGTCACTGGGTCTTGGTGGGTTGACTGGGGGGACGGAACAACACCCCAGACTTCCCTCTGCCCCTTTGAGACCTCCACGGTCTCTTTCTTTTTAACTGGAAAAGCCTTCTTCTTGTCCGCCGTCCTATCAAGAACGGCGTCAAGACCCGGGCCAAACACCAGATCCCCCTCAAAGGGTAGGCCACATAACTTAGACTTAGAGGCTGAATCCCCAGTCCAAGTTTTGACCCATAGAGCCCTCCTAGCCGAGTTAATCAAGGCTGAGGACCTCGCAGAGATTTTAATGGACTCTGCTGATGCATCCGCCATATAACCTACTGCCCTCTGTAGGACTGGTAAGGTCTCCAGCAGGTCCTTACGAGAGGTACCTGCCTCAATATGGCCCCTCAGCTGTTCTAGCCAGTGCTCCAAATTCCTGGCCACAACTGTCGATGCCATTGCTGGCTTGAGATTAATAAGGGTGGAATCCCAAGCCTTTTTAAGTAATGAGTCCGCCCTCTTGTCCATGGTGTCCTTCAAGACCCCCATGTCCTCGAAAGCCAGGTCCGTATTACGCGACACCTGAGAAAAAGCTGCATCCAGCTTGGGCCTTTTGTTCCACACATGAGAGTTGTCCTCGTCAAAAGGAAACCTCCTTTTGAGAGACCTGGAGAAAAAAGGGGCCCTCTCTGGGTCCTTCCACTCCCTTTTAATAGCGTCTGTTAGGACCTGATGTACCGGGAACATGCGATGTTTGACCTCATCCATGCCCCGATACATCCTGTCATGCAAAGATAGTTCAGCCCTATCTTCCTTAATACTAAGGGTGGTGTGTATCGTTTTAAGAAGATCGTCTACCTCTTCCAACGATAGTTTATAGCGAGAGGAGGAGACCTCTCTGTCCTCGTCTTCCTCCTCTGACCCTGAAGGTTCCTCCTTCTCCTCTTCCTCAGAGTCACTAGCCTCCCTTCTTGTTGCAGAGGAGGTGTGAGTACTGGGGGAGGAACTCTCTGCTGCTTCTGCTACTGGGCGCCTGTCCAGATAGGAGCGGAAGGATGAGAAAGTTTCTTCCAGCTCCTTCCGGAAGGAGGAGAGCAACTCACCAGGCTGAACAGAAGGTTCCCTGGCAGCAGCTTCCTCCCTAACCAAGTCCGCTATGCAACCCTTGCATAGCGGTTTAGCCCATGCCTCCCTAAGGGTGGTCTTACATGCCGCACACCGCTTTTTAGGGGGAGGGATAGCATGTTTGGACTTTTCTTTAGCTTTCTGAAAAACACCAAACACCACAAAAACACTTTTTTTAAAACCAAAAAACAGCATTCTTAGTGCACAAGATTTCCTCGCTAGCAAACCTTAAGCAAATGCATTTAAAACAGACAATGGCACAAAGACAAACCCCAAAACCATTGCTGCAAAGAAAAACATACATCTGCAAAACAAGTCACATTTCTGCAGTGTATGGCAGGCTCCCCTTCCTCCCTATGGAGGGGAAAGGGAAGGGACACACAAAATATCCAAGGCATTAGGTTAGAGACTCGCCGTCCCTCTTACCTGGATATGGCCTGTGTCTGTGGCTCCTGCTCCTGCCACCGCTGCTGGTTCCGGTTCACTCATCCTGAACTGCAGCCGCCCAGTAGCTTCTGAAAGTGCCCTTCTTATTTTGAAATTCCCGGTCCTTTCGCCGCTGCGAGGACCGGAAGCTGACACAGGCCGAGGCCGCCTCCCCCTCCTGCGTTCCAGCGGCCGGAACCGGAAGCCGCTACGCACCGCCGGAAGTCCCGCCCCGTCCAGCAGTGACGTCGCCCGCCACTCGGCGCTGCCGGCGCCATATTTGAAAATCCAAAATCTCCCACTGGAGAAATGGCTGCAGCCTGCTGGAGCGGAGACCTCCGGCGGCCTCTACCCTCGCCGGGCCCGAGAAGGGGAAGACACCGGAATACCTCCCACACGTCAGGGGGGGTATTGGGCTTAAGGCCTGGAAGAAAAAGACAACTACACAGGTATGCAGAACCATCTCCCTCCACCTGGAGAGAGCGCAGCAACCCCTGGTTCCCCTGCAGCGCTTCCACCATGGCCGGAGGAAACACTACAACTGAGGCCATGGTGGAGGTGTCCAGACTTTAAAGGAATTTACTGCAGTGTTTCCTGGGAAGTGGGTGGAGCTGCGCTCTCTCCAGGTGCTGTCCTGAAAGACGAGGTGAGAAACCCCAAGTGGTGTTGGTAGCTCTACGTTCTCCCCTGCTGGACAACAGAACACCTCCCTCACTCATCTCCATAACATGGAAGGGGGTTCTGTGTGATGCCCATGTTCCATGCCAATCACCCTGGTTCCTTGGTTTGATCCCTATGTCACCGATATGTCCTGTAGTTACATAGCGATTGTCACGGTCAAGTTTCAGGCTCAGAGACCAGTAGCTAGAGCAGTAGAGAGGCTCCCACTGACCAGCTGGAAAGGTATTACAAGCAGGTCACCCCTGGCAGATGACACAAGCTCACCTGAGGTGCGAGGTCTAAGCACTAACCGGTGTTCACTAGAGCCTCCTGATCGACGATTGGATGACGGAGAGCTCCCTTAGGCCCCTTTCACACTGGGGCGGTGACGGTGACGGTAAAGCAGCGCTATATTTAGCGCTGCTTTACCGTCGTTTTCACCGCGGTTTTCGGCCACTCGCGGTGCGGTTTTACCCCCCGCGAGCGGCCGAAAAAGGGTTAAACACCCCCCGCAGAGCGCCGCCGTAGCCGCGGTATTGCCGCGGTTTTACCGCGGTCTCCCATTGTAATCAATGGGAAGGAGCGGTATAGGAGCGGTGAACACACCGCTCCTATCCCGCTCCAAAGATGCTGCTAGCAGGACTTTTTTTGTCATCCTGCTAGCGCACCGCTCCAGTGTGAAAGCCCGCCGGCTTTCACACTGGAGTTAAAGGGGCCGGATTTTTTCATGCGGTGAACAGGCGCTATTTTTAGCGCTGCACCGCATGAAAAACGCCCCAGTGTGAAAGGGGCCTTAAACTCAACGGATTCAAAACAGAACTCCTCTTCCGCCGCGCAAACCCTGGCATGATGTCCACACCACTCACCATCCTCGGACAACCCATCACCCCCAGAACTAAAGCCAAAAGCCTCGGAGTCATCTTTGACTCAAACATGACGATGGATGCACAAATAGGATCAGTAGTCAGCTGATCCCACTACCTTATTCGCCTATTGCGTAGACTCATCCCCTTCATCCCGGAAGGAGATACAGCAGCAGTAGTTGGAACAATCATCAATTCCCAACTCGACTACACAAATTCCCTCTACCTAGGGCTTCCAAAATACCAAATTTCACATCTACAAATCATCCAAAACACGGCAGCCAGACTGGTAACTGGGAAAAAAAACCCTGGGAATCAATCACCCCGACCCTGAAGACCCTCCATTGGCTAGCCCTGAAGGTTACATTTAAATCGGTTGTATACCCGCTGACAAATTTTTTTTTTTTTTTTTTACATACCTGTAAGGGAAAAGGCATAATGAGCTAGTATGCACCGCATACTAGCTCATTATGAAATACTTACCGTATTTATCGGCGTATAACACGCACTTTTTTCCCCCTTAAAATCGGGGGAAATATGTTATACGCCGATACCCCCAAAAAAAAATGACAAAAAAGGCAAGCGCCGCTGAAAAAATAGCGAGCGCTGCCGAAAAAACCCGAAGCGCGGCCGAAAAAGAACGAAGCGCCCCCGGAAAAAGCCGAGCAGTCCCGCCTCCCTGCGCTCGCTCCGGAAACAGCAGGGAGGCGGGACCACGAGCTTAGCCGTCCGAGTCGGCTCGGCTTTTTCCGGGGGACGCTTCATTCTTTTTCGCCCGTGCTTCGGGTTTTTTCTGCGGCGCACGCGACAGCGTCTCGGCGGCGGGAAATTTAAACCAGGAAATGAATGAAAATGACGCTGGCAAGCTACAATGGCACTGGGCAAGGCTGCAATGATGCTGGGCAAGGCTGCAATGATGCTGGGCAAGCTACAATGACGCTGGGCAAGGCTGCAATGACGCTGGGCAAGGCTGCAATGACGCTGGGCAAGGCTGCAAATGACGCTGGGCAAGGCTGCAAATGACGCTGGGCAAGGCTGCAATGATGCTGGGCAAGGCTGCAATGACGCTGGGCAAGGCTGCAAATGACGCTGGGCAAGGCTGCAAATGACGCTGGGCAAGGCTGCAGTGACGCTGGGCAAGGCTGCAAAGACGCTTAAATGTAAGTTGTTTTTTTTCCCTAAACTTCCCTCCTAAAACGTTTTTTCCTTAAAATGCCCTCCTAAACTTGGGGTTCGTGTTATACGCCGATAAATACGGTACCTTAGAACAAAAAACAGGAAAAATAGCCCTGGGACTTTAGATGAGGTGAAAGAGGTTTAGCCAATGTCCACAGCAAACACTGAGACAAAATCAATTTATTTGTTTCAAAATGTTATGTAACAGAGCGGCAACAACAATGATTGTGAGTTACCCGGCATAGTGGCCAATGTACACAACACAGATGAAAGTAAATATACAAAGATTTATTACAAATGTTGTACATCCATGAGCAACAATAAAGCTTAAAAGTTGCTGGGTCAGTGAATACACATACACAATAAGAAAATAAAATGTACATACATGTGGACAGAGAAGTATGTAAACATAATACAGACATCAATAATACCCACCATATACTGGCATAAAACAAGCATCAATAAAGCCCTATGCATTTCGCGAGACCCTGCTCGCTCTTCAGGGGCGGATGCATGATTGTTGTATCTGCAATGTAAATAGTAAGATCAATCAATGTATGTTGTTGATAAATGGGGGCAGGCAGAATAATTGGCAAGAGAGGTCTGAAACAGACCTCATACTTACCGAAGGTCTGAGATAAATCGCCAAACGCTGGATATCAAAAATGGCAGCCGTGTAGTGCATCCAGCTCGGGGGCTGAGGGGGCGGAACAAACAAAGGCCACAACAGACCCAAATCCAGACCGTGCTGACCCTCCGGATGTTCCCCTGTTGTGGCCTTTGTTTGTTCCGCCCCCTCAGCCCCCGAGCTGGATGCACTACACGGCTGCCATTTTTGATATCCAGCGTTTGGCGATTTATCTCAGACCTTCGGTAAGTATGAGGTCTGTTTCAGACCTCTCTTGCCAATTATTCCGCCTGCCCCCATTTATCAACAACATACATTGATTGATCTTATTATTTACATTGCAGATACAACAATCATGCATCCGCCCCTGAAGAGCGAGCAGGGTCTCGCGAAATGCATAGGGCTTTATTGATGCTTGTTTTATGCCAGTATATGCTGGGTATTATTGATGTCTGTATTATGTTTACATACTTCTCTGTCCACATGTATGTACATTTTATTTTCTTATTGTGTATGTGTATTCACTGACCTAGCAACTTTTAGGCCCCTTTCACACGAGGCGGACTCCGCTTGCACGGAGCCCGCCTCTGTCCGCTGGCTCAGCGGGAGATCTCTCCGTTGAGCCGGCGGATGACAAGTCCCTCTCTGCTCACTGAGCGGGGAGGGGCTTGCGAGCGCCGCTGATCTCTATGGAGAGATCGGATGAAAACGGACAGTGTGTCCGTTTTCATCAGATCTCACCCGATCCGATCCGCCAGTGACGGATCTGGACGTGGGGCCATACATCTGCTTTTGGCGGATCGGACCGGGTCGGATGTCAGCGGAGATGTCTCCGCTGACATCCGACGCTCCATAGACTAACATGGAGCGCCCGTTCAGATCCGCCGTCAAAACTGACAGGCGGATCTGAACGTTCCGACCGTGTGAAAGGGGCCTAAAGCTTTATTGTTGCTCATGGATGTACAACATTTGTAATAAATCTTTGTATATTTACTTTCATCTGTGTTGTGTACATTGGCCACTATGCCGGGTAACTCACAATCATTGTTGTTGCCGCTCTGTTACATAACATTTTGAAACAAATAAATTGATTTTGTCTCAGTGTTTGCTGTGGACATTGGCTAAACCTCTCTCACCTCATCTAAAGTCCCAGGGCTATTTTTCCTGTTTTTTGTGCATTATTAGGGATGGAGGTGTTGGAGGGGTCAAACCAGACCTTAATCTCTCTTCTTTGATTCAACCCGGGTGGAAGACACCCATTCAGCCCACACACTGGTCTGTTGTTACCATTAGCATTTGTCCATATTACATCCAGTGTATTATCACCCTTTGGCCAGTTATATTTGCATACTGCTCCCAGGGGGCTTTGCTGGGCTGAGCTGTTCCCCTTTTGCTGTTTGTACTTTATGGCGGTGGTTTCCATCCAGCTTGGGGGCTGCGATGTGCATAGGGGAGTTCTGTTTTTGATCTCTTGCTGTCCTCCCCTGTCTGTTGACGGGGGGTGGCCACCTGCACATCGGCGCCATGTTTTCCACGCCCATACACTGACGTCTCCCTGACGTTATTTAGGTGTGGGCTGTGTGGGTCATCCTGGACGGTTGGGTGGTTGCTGCATCCATGCACCCCCTTTGATGGTGGATGTCTTATGGACACCCATGCGTCACCGCCCGTACATAACGCTGGGGGCGTCACCTACAAGCCCTTGTGGGTATGTCTAGATGTTCAGCCCGGCTGGGATTTTGCTTTACAACTTGACGATTGGATAGAGCAGTTACATCTCTAAGAACAAACTGACAACCCTTGGTTTTTTCACTCCATTGAGGTACGACCTTTCTACTTTCTTGACACCCATTGGGTTTGTTACATTGTCTTTATACACATGTAATATCTATATCATTTTTATATTGCCCCGTAGTCTTTCTGCCCATACCGGCTTTATAACTATGTTGGTCTGCATTCATGCATTTACCATATTCCATATTTCAGTCCTTCTTACCAACATATTCCAATAAGCTTAATTCATTTATTTACATCCTTTTGTATATATAAATTACATTTTAGAACCTTATACATTAAGCTCATTCTGCAATTATGATGCCCTCTGATATATGTGCATCCTTGCAGACATTTTCCAGACATGATTCTTAAGGGCTAAGTGGAGACCTGCAGTGAGAAATACCCCTATCCAGACCGTGCTGACCCTCCGGACGTTCCCCTGTTGTGGCCTTTGTTTGTTCCGCCCCCTCGGCTCCCGAGCTGGATGCACTACACGGCTGCCATTTTTGATATCCAGCGTTTGGCGATTTATCTCAGACCTTCGGTAAGTATGAGGTCTGTTTCAGACCTCTCTTGCCAATTATTCCGCCTGCCCCCATTTATCAACAACATACATTGATTGATCTTACTATTTACATTGCAGATACAACAATCATGCATCCGCCCCTGAAGAGCGAGCAGGGTCTCGCGAAATGCATAGGGCTTTATTGATGCTTGTTTTATGCCAGTATATGCTGGGTATTATTGATGTCTGTATTATGTTTACATACTTCTCTGTCCACATGTATGTACATTTTATTTTCTTATTGTGTATGTGTATTCACTGACCTAGCAACTTTTAAGCTTTATTGTTGCTCATGGATGTACAACATTTGTAATAAATCTTTGTATATTTACTTTCCTCTGTGTTGTGTACATTGGCCACTATGCCGGGTAACTCACAATCATTGTTGTTGCCGCTCTGTTACATAACATTTTGAAACAAATAAATTGATTTTGTCTCAGTGTTTGCTGTGGACATTGGCTAAACCTCTCTCACCTCATCTAAAGTCCCAGGGCTATTTTTCCTGTTTTTTTGTGCATTATTAGGGATGGAGGTGTTAGAGGGGTCACTGTGGGGGGGCGTGGCTGTCAGCTAGTGAATGCTGATCTCTGCTCCAATCACAGGGAGCAGAGATCGGCGTCACTAGTTGCTAGGCAGAACAGGGAGATGCTGTTTATCTCGGCATCTCCCCGTTCAGCCGCTCCGTGAGACGATCGCGGGAGTCCCCGCGGCGATCGAGTCCGCGGGGACCGCGGCCGGACTCACGGGGGTCCCGACCGGCGCGGGAGCGCGCCGCGCCCGGCGCGCTCCCGATGGCACGGACAGGCGAAAGGAGGGACGTATATATACGCCCTCCTGCCTGTACGTGCCATTCTGTCGACGTATATCGTCGTGCGCCGGTCGGCATGTGGTTAATCTCTCTTCTTTACCTTAGAACAAGGCCCCGACATCTCACCCAATCCACGCAGAGGGAGCTGACATGTTCCCTCGGCGTGTCTTCCGGGTATCGCGATGTGAGTGGCTGGAGCCTCCACTCCAGCGATGTGAGTGGCTGGAGCCTCCACTCCAGCGATGTGAGTGGCTGGAGCCTCCACTCCAGCGATGTGAGTGGCTGGAGCCTCCACTCCAGCGATGTGAGTGGCTGGAGCCACGATGTTATCACTCCAGCGCAAGTGCGCGGGAGATTTCCTCCCGGCAGGGTCCAACGTTTGCCGGGCCTTCAGCCGAGAATCCCCTGTGTGCATGCGCCGCTGCAGTCAGCGGCTTATTGCGAGGGGAATATCTCCTAAACCATACAGGTTTAGGAGATCATTTTTTTACCTACAGGTAAGCCTTATTATAGGCTTACCTGTAGATAAAAGTTCAAATTTAGACTATACAACCACTTTAAGACCCTCTGCCTCACTCACAAATGTACACAAGGAAAAGCCCCACAATAACTCTGCGACAAAATAAAGCACTACACCCAAGGTCGCCCTCTCCGGTCAACTAACCAGAACCTCCTCCACATCCCCAAGCCCCATTATAAATTAAAAGGCGAACAAAGGTTTGCAGTCCAAGGACCATGGCTATGGAACGCTCTACCTGCGGACATCTGCTTGGAAGAAAACCATCTGGCCTTCAGGAAGAAGCTCAAGACCCACCTCTTCTATAGACCCAGACGGACACTGGCGGCAAAAGCGCCCTGAGGCGATTTAGTTCCCATATGTAGCGCTATACAAGTTACTTATTCATTCCTGAATGTGGGTATGGATTTTACTGCATGTTAGTACCAGGTCGCGGTCCTCAGGATTGCACCACCAGGAGGTGAACAAGCCTGGGGTCCAGTAGCAGATATAGTAGGTAGGGATTAAGCAGAAGCGTAGTCAGTAAACAGCCAAAGGTTGACAACAAGTGGTCACAGGTTGGGATCAAGCAGAATCGTAGTTGAGGAACAAGCCAAAGGTTGGTAACGAGTGGAAGTGAAGATACGGTTGGCAACAGGAGTGAAAGAGCAAGATATTGGCTGGAGAGAGCACAGAAATCGACAATCAGGAAGTACAACGGCTTAAATAGGAAGTTCATTGGAGGAGAAGAGAGTTCAAGGTTCCCCAGAAACAAGGTTTAATTCAAGGAATTGTCTAAGGAGCTGTCCAGCATTTCAGGTGACTCAGCAACAAGAGACCTCACCAGACACAGCAGAGGTCACAGGTTCAGACCCGCGTGCTTACAGTTAGGTTGGGAAAAGACACAAGCCCGTCTTGTTCAACCAAAAGAAAAAAAAAAAACACAAATATACAGAACCTTTTACCCACTGTTGATCCAGAGGAAGCAAAAAAAGCCCTATAAGTTGCTTCAGCGGGGGGAAACTGGCCAAAGCTAGTTCTTGAGGAAGTCTATTCCACATTTTCACAGCTCTTACTGTAAAGAAGCCTTGTGCAATTTACATCTCTTTTCCTCCAGCCGTAAAGAGTGCCCCCTTGTCTTCTGTAATGACCTGAAAGTGAATAAATCTATACCACGTTGACTATATGGACCACTTATGTAGATACGAAGGGGTAGATTTACTAAAACTGGAGAGTGCAAAATCTGGTGCAGCTGTGCATGGTAGCCAATCAGCTTCCAACTTCAGCTTGTTCCATTAACCACTTCAATACCGGGCACTTTCACCACCTTCCTGCCCAGGCCAAATTTCAGCTTTCGGCCCTGTTGCACTTTAAAAGACAATTGCGGGGTCATGCAACACTGTGCCCATATGATTTATTTTTTCATTTTCTTCACACAAATAGAGCTTTCTTTTTGTGGTATTTAATCACCACTGGGGTTTTTTTTTGCTAAAAAATAATTAATACCAACAATTAAAAAAAAAAAAAAAAAAAAAAAAGTTTTTGTTAGCTTCTGTCAGAAAATTTTGTAAAAAAGTATTTTTTCTCCTTCACTGATGTGCGCTGATGAGGCTGCACTGATGGGCACTGATATGCAGCACTGATGGGCACTGATATGTAGCACTGATAGGCGCCACTTATGGGCAGTGATAGGTGGCACTGAAAGGCAGCACTGATTGGCATAACTGATGGGCACAGATTGGCCTCACTGATTGGCACTGTTGGGGCTGCATTGTAATCAGGGCACTGATGACCAGTACCCTGACTACCTTTACACGTCTTCTCTGTGAGGTGATGCCGCTGAACGGCTCTCTTCCCCACACACTCTGTCAGTGTGAGGCGAAGGGAGCCAATAAACAGCACTTCCTTGTTTACATGTGATCGACGGTGATTGGACACAGCCGATCACATGGGCCGGGGTCGTGCCGTGCCCCAGAAATACGGTGCACCTGCGATCGCAGTGCGCCCCCACGATCACAGCTAAAACTGGGCGCCATCATTTTACTATACGGCGGGCGGCAAGTGGTAAGCTTTGACAAAAAAAACCTGGAAGCGGATTGGCTACCATGCACAGCTGCACCCTCAAGAACTAGAAGAAGGAACCACAGCTCATGGATGTGTTGAAATGCCAAAAGAATCTTACAGAGGCTGCACCTTTGGAACAAAGGAAAGGCGGAGCCACAAGCTAAATATACAATGTATTATTTTGAAGGGAACGGTTTCTGCACAATGCTAATGCAATGCCAGAGCTGCTTTTTGGTTCTGAACAGCATTTGCATATATGAGTCAATATAATTGCAAAAGCAACTCAAAAATAAATAAGCAGCCCAGAAGCAAGTTAAAGCAACACAATAGCATTCAGTGTTTTACGAGTCTGCCACCCATATAAATGAGCCCGAATATTGCAATAGCTACATGGTAAGCACTTCCACATGGCAGCACTAGGGTTGTCAGATTTTTAAAAAAAAAAAAAAAATAAGAGAACAGTAAAGTTAGCCCAATTTTTTTTTTATATTGTGAAAGATAATGTTACGCCGAGTAAATTGATACCCAACATGTCACGCTTCAAAATTGCGCCCGCTCATGGAATGGCGACAAACTTTTACCCTTTAAAATCTTCATAGGCGACGTTTAAAAAAATTCTACAGGTTGCATATTTTGAGTTACAGAGGAGGTCTAGGGCGAGAATTATTGCTCTCGCTCTACCAATTGCGACGATACCTCACATGTGTGGTTTGAACACCGTTTTCATATGCGGGTGCTACTCACGTATGCGTTCGCTTCTGCACTCGAGCTCGGCGGGACGGGGCGCGTTTTTAAAATTATTTATTTTTTATTTTAACTTAAATTTTTTTTTTTTTTTTCACTGTTCTTTTAAAAAATAAAAATGGTGTCACTTTTATTCCTATTACAAGGACTGTAAAAATCCCTTGTAATCGAAAAAATGACAGGTTCTCTTAAACATGAGATCTGGGGTAAGAGAGACCTCACATCTCATATTTAAACTAAAATTCATTAAAAAAATAAAAATAAAATGTGTCATTTGAAAAGAATAAAAATAAAAATATCCCTTTTAAGAGCTATGGGCGGAAGTGACGATTTGACGTCGCTTCCGCCCTGCAGTGTCATGGAGACGGGTGGGGGCCATCTTCCCCTCACTAGTCTCCATGTCAGGCCAGGGACGGGTCCGGATCGTCTCCACCGTTACCGACGGCCACGGTAAGCGACGAAGGGCAACGACGCGCGTGGGGGGGGGGGGGGGTGCCTGTACTATGGTATACTGAAGTATAATTACAAGCATTTCATAAGTGTCAAAGGCTTTTACCCTGTTTCCCCGAAAATAAGACCTAGCGTGATTGTCGGTGTTGGCTGCAATATAAGCCCTACCCCCCAAATAAGCCCTAGTAAAGTCCTTGTAGGTCTTGTTTTCAGGGTAGGGCTTATTTTCGGGGAAACAGGGTAGGGCTTATTTGGTGGGTAGGGCTTATATTGCAGCCATCACCGACAACGCTAGGTCTTATTTTAGGGGAAACAGGGTATTGACAATGTCATGAAGTTTATACAAAAAGTCAATATTTGGAGTGTTGACCCTTCTTTTTCAAGACATCTGCGATTCCCCCCGGCGATTCCTCCCGGCAATTCCTCCCGGCAATTCCTCCCGGCATGCTGTCACTCAACTTCTGGGCCACATCCTGACTGATGGCCGCCCATTTTTCCGCAATCAATGCTTGGAGTTTGTCAGAATTTGTGGGTTTTTTCCTGTTCACCCCCTTCTTGAGGATTGACCACAAGCTCTCAATGGGATTAAGTTCTGGGGAGTTTCCTGGCCATGGACCCAAAATGTCCATGTTTTGTTCCCCAAGCCACTTTTGTCTTATGGCGAGGTGCTCCATCATGCTGGAAAAGGCATTGTTCCTCACCAAACTGATGGTTGGGAGAAGTTGCTCTCGGAGGATGTTTTTGTACCATTCTTTATTCATGGCGGTGTTCTTAGACAAAATTGTGAGTGAGCCCCCCACTCCCTTGGCTGAGAAGCGACCCCACACATGGATGGTCTCAGGAGGCTTTACTGTTGGCATGACACAAGACTGATGGTAGCGCTCACCTTTTCTTCTCCGGACAAGGTTTTTTTCTGGATGCCCCAAACAATCGGAAAGGGGATTTATCCGAGAAAATGATTTTACACCAGTCCTCAGCAGTCCAATCCCTGTGCCTTTTGCAGAACATCCGTCTGTCCCTGACGTTTTTCCTGGAGAGAAGTGGATTCTTTGCTGCCCTTCCTGACACCAGACCGTCCTCCAAGAGTCTTCTCCTGACTGTGTGTGCCGATGTCCTCACACCTGCCTACTGCCACTCCTGAGCTCTGCACTGGTGGAGCCCCGATCCCTCAGCTGAGTCAACTGTAATGCCCCGTACACACGGTCGGACATTCCGACCACAAAATCCGTCTGATTTTTTCCGACGGATTTTGTCCGACATACACACGGTCGGACAAAGTTGTCGGAAAATCCGATCGTTCCGAGCGAGGTGACGTACAAAACGTATGACGGGACTACGTAGAGGCCAGTAGCCAATAGCTTTCGTCTTCAAATTTCTTCTGGGCATGCGTGGCACTTTATGCGTCGGAATTTTCTACACACGATCGGAAAAAGTCCGATCGGATTTTGTTGTCGGAAAATTTTAGATCCAGCTCTCAAATTTTTTCCGGTGCTAGAGCCCACACACTATCCGACAACATAATCCGATCTGACTTTTTCCATCGGAATATCCGACCGTGTGTACGGGGCATAGGAGACGGTCCTGGCGCTTGCTGGGCTATTTTAGGTGCCCTGAAGCCTTCTTCACAAATGCAGTGGAAATGTTTTTCTTTTCATTTTCATGGCAAAGAGGGACCACTCTTCATAACATTCTGGAGTATATGCAAATTGCCATCATAAAAACTGGCAGCAGACTTTGTGAAAATGTATATTTGTGTCAGTCTCAAAACTTTTGGCCACAGCTGTAAATGTATATGTATGTAAAGTAATGCATTAGGTGTCGGTGCTTTATAAATAGAAAAACAGGGATGGCGCATCGACTTTGTGCATTACCAAAGATAAAACTTATTTAAATAGTTAAAAAATAAATGTTATCTTTGGTAATGCACAAGGTCGGTGCGCCCCCCCTGTTTTTCTATATGTTTTAGCTCCAAGGACACCCCTTGTTCTGAGGAGGGCAGCAAGACCTTTGACTTTCCATATTTTGTCCAAAGGGTTGGCTACACCACGTACATATGGGCTTGAGACTATGAGTTCCTGAGTGCAGGAGATTGTTTTGTGTTGTTTGGTGCTTTATAAATACAGTATATACTCGAGTATAAGCCGACCCGAATATAAGCCGAAGCACCTAATTTTACCACAAAAAAATGTGAAAACGTAATAACTCGAGTATAAGCCTAGGGTGAGAAATGCGCAGCTACTGTAAGTGGAGAAGAGGGTCAACAATGCCCATTTGCATGCCTCACTGTGCCCATTTGCAGCCTCATTGTACCCATTTGCAGCCTCACTCTGCCCATTTGCAGCCTCACTCTGCCCATTTGCAGCCTCACTGTGCCCATTTGTAGCCTCATTGTGCCCATTTGCAGCCTCACTCTGCCAATTTGCATGCCTCACTGTGCCCATTTGCAGCCTCACTTGTGCCCATTTGCAGCCTCATTGTACCCATTTGCAGCCTCATTGTACCCATTTGCAGCCTCACTGTGCCCATTTGCAGCCTCACTGTGCCCATTTGTAGCCTCACTGTGCCCATTTGCATGCCTCACTGTGCCCATTTGCAGCCTCACTGTGCCCATTTGCAGCCTCACTGTGCCCATTTGCAGCCTCACTGTGCCCAATTGCAGCCTCACTCTGCTCATTTGCAGCCTCACTCTGCCCATTTGCAGCCTCACTGTGCCCATTTGCAGCCTCACTGTGCCCATTTGCAGCCTCACTGTGCCCATTTGCATGCCTCACTGTGCCCATTTGCATGCCTCACTGTGCCCATTTGCATGCCTCACTGTGCCCATTTGCAGCTATAGGTCCCCCGAACTTCAAATTTGGTAGTTAAGGGTTCCTAGATGCCCCCTAGCTGCAGCCAAAGGGTCCCCAAATGACATTGCTGCAGATGGACACAGTTGACCGCCTTTGGGGCCCCGTATCTCGGGGCCACTTGGTGCTAGGAACACCAAATTTTATGTGCAAACCCAGTGGAACCAACACTACAACATACCCAAAGATGTCACCACCAAGTGGTCCCCGAGATACGGGGCCCCAAAGTCGGTTTGGAAAATGTCAAGCACTTTTCTGCAGCAGAGAATGACATTTTCCGAACCGACTTTGGGGCCTGGTATCTCGGGGCCACTTGGTGCTAGGAACCCCATCTTGGGATATACAGAAATAAGAAAAAACGCGCTACAGGTAGTGCATAATAGGGGCAGGCTGCTGCTCAACGTGGGATACACACACAAAAGTACATAAAATAAAGGAAAGAGCTGCGCCATCTTGGGATATGTTGTAGTGCTAATCCCACTGGGCTTGCACACCAAATTTGGCCCAAAGTCGGGTCGGAAAAAATGTCATTCTCTGCTGCAGAAAAGTGCTTGACTCGAGTATAAGCCGAGGGGGGGCATTTCCAGCACAAAAAAATGTGTTGAAAAACTCGGCTTATACTCGAGTATATATACGGAACCTGAAATAAATAATAGTGTCCAGTAGTTTCCTTGTGTGTGCACATATACAGAAACTTTAGAACAGACCTTGTCCGTCTCGTCTCTCTTCCTCCGTTTCCTGTAGGGGACCTCCCACCCGCTTTTCCATTATGTGAATCCCTGTGGGATTACTTGTGATTTCCTCCAAATTATAAGAATTATAGCTGAAACTTCTCTTATTATTCAGTTTAATCCAAATACTGATCTTTGACAAGGTACTGCAGTCTCTTTAATGTTTTTTTTTTTTTTTTTACGAAGTTCAATTGAAGGAAACCAGGCTGCAAGCCATCAACATCATCAAAGTGTTTTAAGGCCCATGTTTTTAGTGTAGGTGTTGTATAGAATTACAAACTACAGGTATATACTGAAACCTTTTATTTTTTAATCATGAACAATGATAACTTTATTTATAATGACCTAAACTCTTTCGTATATTTATCTACACGGTCATTTAAATATTACAGATTCCCTTTAAGAATTAGAACGGAAGAATACAAATGCTTTGCTGAATAAAGCCGATAATGGTTGTGGTTGATCCTCTTATCTCACTGGAAATTTCCTGGCCTCTAATGCCCCGTACACACAGTCGGAAAATCCGACCACAAAATCCATCAGATTTTTTCCGACGGATTTAGTCCGACACTGGTGTTGCGTACACACGGTCGGACAAAGTTGTCGGAAAATCCGATCATCCTGAACGTGGTGACGTTCGTTGCCTACGACGGGACTACGTAGAGGCCAGTAGCCAATAGCTTTGGTCTTGTAATGTGATCTGAGCATGCGTGGCACTTTGTCCGTCGGAATTCGCTGCACACGATCGGAAAAAGTCCGATAGGACTTTGTTGTCGGAAAATTTGAGAGCAGGAGATAAAACTTTGTCCGTCGGAAAATCCGACGGAAAAAGTCCGATGGAGCCTACACATGGTCGGAATTTCCGACAACATTGTCCGATAGGACATTTTCCGTTGGAAAATCCGACCGTGTGTATGGGGCATAATAGGATGGAACACCACCATCCTCCAAGTAGTCATAGACCATGAGATCTAAGATGCCCAGGCTTAAAGTGGTTGTAAAATCGTTACATATACCCAGCGAAGTGACTGGCCTCAGGTGAAACACAGAGATGAAACAAATCCTCCTACATAAGTTGTACCTGTTTATCTGCAGTCTTCTCTTCTCTGCGGCTGTTCAAAGTCCAGAATTAATACAGCTTGTCTAAGCTGTCAGAAAGCAAGGGGCAGGAGCTGAAGTTACACTATGCGGAGCTCAGTGAGAGCTGATTGGAGGGAGGGGAGGGGAGGGATGGGACACCCCCCCCCCCCCCCCTTCACACAGCACACAGTGTAGTAATATGCCCAAACCATTGTGACTGATATGCTTTGATAGGCTCTGCCATTTCAGTATACAAGATAGCTTTAATCTGCAACTATAAAAGAATGCCTAGAAAGATGCTTACACAAGCACTGTGCTCTATATACATCATTGTGGGTTGGTAGGCCATGGGACAGGATGCATGACTTATGACTCATAACCAGATGGCCTGTTAACCCGTATTAACTCATGATAATGTATCTTAAAGGGTCACTGACTTGTATAACTATATATTTCTATATAAATAACTGATTTACTAACCACTCCCCACCTCCTCTTTCTATTGGTATGTTGAACCGTATATAAGGTGTAACACACCGAATAAAGGCAGACATTTTACGAATGCATAACTTGCTTCTCGTTTCATGGTGTCTCCAGATATCTGAGGGCCCTGTTGGTGTACCTAATAGACGGGTGGTCCTCAAGAATACCTACTATTTCCTTTCACACAGGAACAGAACTGAGGCAGTCAATTACAGGCTATGTGCTGGAGCTCCCTCCCCGTCACCATTTTTCTTTGGTGTCAGGGCAACTTGTCAGAAGTGATTCATGCAGATAGCAGAGGAAGGAGGCAGCAGACAGAAATATCAATTAGTGCTTTTGACTGAGACAAGTACACAATAGACAGGGATATGCTTTGTTCATATTTCATGTCTGAGGTTTACAACCACTTTAAGATCACGTGATGCAGCTTTTTTTTGTCATAAGCACTATTTTTCTTTTCAATAATATAATTTGGTAATGCTGACACACTATATTGATTTATTGGAAGTAGAACCTGAGGAAGTAGAACCCTCGTGATGGCAGTGTATGGTTCATTAAGCTTTGTAGGTGATAATGGTATCTAAACTGTTTGAAGAACTTACTAGGAGATTACTATTTCTTGTACAACTCTTTAGTGAAAAGGGCAGAGCTCTGGCTAACAAGCAACCAGTTCTAGTTAAAGGTGGCTAGGTGGCCATTGGAAGGAAGACTATCTCTTACATTGGTGGCCGTGGGAAGGAAGACTATCCCTTACATTGGTGGCCGTGGGAAGGAAAACTATCCCTTACATTGGTGGCCGTGGGAAGGAAGACTATCCCTTACATTGGTGGCCAGTGGGAAGAATGCTCTCTAAAAGTGATTGTATACCCTTTTTTAACCACTTCAGCCCCGGACCAATTGGCAGCCAAAGGACCAGGCCCCTTTTTGCAATTCGGCGCTGCGTCGCTTTAACTAACAATTGCGCGGTCATGCGACGTGGCTCCAAAACAAAATTGGCGTCCTTTTTTTCCCACAAATAGAGCTTTCTTTTGGTGGTATTTGATCGCCCCTGCGTTTTTTATTTTTTGCGCTATAAACAAAAATAGAGCGACAATTTTGAAAAAAATGCAATATTTTTTACTTTTTGCTATAATAAATATCCCCAAAAAATATATAAAAAAACATTTTTTTTTCCTCAGTTTAGGCCGATACATATTCTTCTACATATTTTTGGTAAAAAAAATCGCAATTAGCGATTATTGATTAGTTTGCGCAAAAGTTATAGCGTTTACAAAATAGGGGATAGTTTTATAGCATTTTTATTAATATTTTTTTTTTTTTATTAGTAATGTCGGCGATCAGCGATTTTTATTGTGACTGCGACATTTTGGCGGACACATCGGACATTTTTGACACATTTTTGGGACATTTGTCATTTATACAGCAATCACTGCTATTTAAATAGCACTGATTCCTATGTAAATGACAGTTGTAGTTAGGGGGTTAACCACTAGGGGGCGGGGAGGAGTCAGTGTGACGTGTTGTGTTTTTTTTTTTACAGTAGGGGGGCGTGGCTGTACGTCTGACGTCATTGATCGGTGTTCCCGATGACAGGGAACCGCCGATCACTGACAGTCAGTGTAGGAAGCGCGGGGAGAGGTTTGTTTACATAGACCTCTCCCCGTTCTTCAGCTCCGTAACCCGATCGCGGGATACCAGCGGCGATCGGGTCCGCTGGTCCCGCGGCCGTGGTCACGGAGCTCCCGACCGGGCAGGCAAATTAAAGGGGACGTACCCGTACGTGCTTTTGCCTGCCCGTGCCATTCTGTTGACGTATATCTACATGAGGCGGTCGGGAAGCGGTTACATTTTTACCTACAGGTAAGCCTATAATAAGGCTTACCTGTAGGTAAATTGAATATCTCCTAAACCTGTATGGTTTAGGAGATATTCACTTTGCATGCAGCTACTGGCGTCAGCGGCGCATGCACTGTGAATGCCCGGCTGAAGGTCTGGCAGACGCTGCCGGACCTTGCCAGGAAAAAGACTCCCGCGCCCAATGCGCGGGAGTGACGTCATCGCGGCTCCGGCCAATCACAGCGCCAGAGCCGTGAACCCGGAAGAAATGCCAAGGGCAAAAAGTCCTCTCCCTCGGCCTGGACCGGGCTGCGACACGGGGACCTCGTTCTAAGGTAAATATTTCACATACTAGCTCATTATGCCTTTGCAGGTTTTTTTTTCCTTTTTTTTCTTTTTTGATATGTGTGGGTATACAACTGCTTTAAATTGGTGGTGATTGGGAGGAGAAATGGTGGAATGCCTCTTACATTGGTGGTCAGTTGAACAAAGGATGCTCCTTACCTTGCCAGTGGGATGAAGAACTCCCTTTTACATTGCTAGTCAGTGTGAGAAAGAATGCCCCTTACATTAGTGATCAGTGGTATTCAGAGAGTACCGCTATAGCTATGAATGATCCCCCCCCCCCCCAGCACGAATAGGTGGTTGTACAGTAGAATATGGCCACCATGAGGATGAGAAGTGGCATGGAGGTGGAGAACGAACCCCAGCAGAATGTCTGAGCCCACCTGGGTGATTAATAAGCACAAAGTCATGTGACCCGCTTCCCAGCTACGGCTCGTTAGTCCTCAGTGTGCGTGAAATGAAGAAATACATATTAAATTATGGAAATGTGATTGTACCTGACCTGCGGGAGCCGAGTTTATAAACTGTAATATTTTCTCCATCTGCAGAGTATAAGTGGAAGGAGGATGAGAGAGAAATTCAGAGAGATGGTGGGGGTCAGTGGCAGGACACAGGGAATTATGGGGGATGATTACAGATAATGGCGCATACGCTGCAGGAAAGTCACACACAAAGATTTCTAATAAGCCATTTATCATTGCGTACAAGACTGCGTCACCCTCAGTACACCAAGATCTCGCCATTCAGCTTTTGCTACTACCAACTATGCTTTTTCTTTCATAATAAAAGAAAGCAAAATATCTACACATTCATTCCTATTCCTGTTTTATTATGTTTACCAGGGAAACCTATCGTAGTTCCATTTAGAGAAAGTAGAGAGATGTCCATCGGTCTGTAACTATCACTGTTCCGTAGATGGAGGCAGGGAGGTGACCTAGCTGTGCGACAATAGTGCAGGAACAGAAATACAGATTCTTTGGCTAGGAAAACAGCTCTTATATATGTATCCCATTCCTGTATTTGGGCTTCTACCTTGATTTCAACTTTAACCTAAGGCCTTTAACATATATGCAGCATTAGGAAAAACTGTCCACAACTCCTTTCTACCCATCTCTCACTCCTTCTCAGGTCTTCTTCCTGTGAATTCCTCCTCCCTGCCGACCTCTCACTCCTTCTCAGGTCTTCTTCTGGTCTGCTCCCCCTCCTCCCTGCCCACCTCTCACTCCTTCTCAGGTCTTCTTCTGGTCTGCTCCCTCTCCCTGCCCACCTCTCACTCCTTCTCAGGTCTTCTTCTGGTCTGCTCCCTCTCCCTGCCGGCCTCTCACTCCTTCTCAGGTCTTCTTCTGGTCTGCTCCCCCTCCCTGCCCACCTCTCACTCCTTCTCAGGTCTTCTTCTGGTCTGCTCCCCCTCCCTGCCGGCCTCTCACTCCTTCTCAGGTCTTCTTCATGTCTGCTCCCCCTCCCTGCCCACCTCTCACTCCTTCTCAGGTCTTCTTATCCGTTCCTCCTCCCTGCCCACCTTTCACCCCTTCTCCAGTCTTCTTCTTGTCCGCTCCTCCTCCCTGCCCACCTCTCACTCCATCCCAAGTCGTCTTCTTGTCCGCTCCTCCTCCCTGCCCACCTCTCACTCCATCCCAAGTCGTCTTCTTGTCCGTTCCTCCTGTCTGCTCACCTTTCACTCCTTCCCAGGTCTGCTTCCTGTCTGCTCCTCCTCCCTGCTCACCTGTCACTCCTTCTCCAGTCTTCTTCTTGTCCACTCATACTCCCTGCCCACCTCTCACTCCTTCCCAGGTCTGATTCTTGTCTGCTCCTCCTCCCTACCCACCTCTCACTTCTTCTCTGATCTTCTTGTCCACTCCTCCTTCCTGCCCACCTCTCACTCCTTCTCCAGTCTTCTTCTTGTCCGCTCATCCTCCCTGCCCACCTCTCACTCCTTCCCAGGTCTGCTTCTGGTCTGCTCCTCCTCCCTGCCCACCTCTCACTCCTTTCCAGGTCTGCTTCTGGTCTGCTCCCCCTCCCTACCCACCTCTCACTCCTTCTCTGATCTTCTTGTCTGCTCCTCCTCCCTGCCCACCTCTCACTCCTTTCCAGGTCTGCTTCTTGTCTGTTCCTCCTCCCTACCCACCTCTCACTCCTTCTCTGATCTTCGTGTCCGCTCATCCTCCCTGCCCACCTTTCACTCCTTTCCAGGTCTGCTTCTTGTCTACTCCTCCTCCCTACCCACCTCTCACTTCTTCTCTGATCTTCTTGTCTGCTCATCCTCCCTGCCCACCTCTCACTCCTTCCCAGGTCTGCTTCTTGTCTGCTCCTCCTCCCTGCCCACCTCTCACTCCTTTCCAGGTCTGCTTCTTGTCTGTTTCTCCTCCCTACCCACCTCTCACTCCTTCTCTGATCTTCTTGTCCGCTCATCCTCCCTGCCCACCTCTCACTCCTTTCCAGGTCTGCTTCTTGTCTACTCCTCCTCCCTACCCACCTCTCACTCCTTCTCTGATCTTCTTGTCCGCTCATCCTCCCTGCCCACCTCTCACTCCTTCTCTGATCTTCTTGTCCGCTCATCATCCCTGCCCACCTCTCACTCCTTTCCAGGTCTGCTTCTTGTCTGCTCCTCCTCCCTACCCACCTCTCACTTCTTCTCTGATCTTCTTGTCCGCTCCTCCTCCCTGCCCACCTCTCACTCCTTCTCCAGTCTTCTTCTTGTCCGCTCATCCTCCCTGCCCACCTCTCACTCCTTCCCAGGTCTGCTTCTTGTCTACTCCTCCTCCCTACCCACCTCTCACTTCTTCTCTGATCTTCTTGTCTGCTCATCCTCCCTGCCCACCTCTCACTCCTTCCCAGGTCTGCTTCTTGTCTGCTCCTCCTCCCTGCCCACCTCTCACTCCTTTCCAGGTCTGCTTCTTGTCTGTTTCTCCTCCCTACCCACCTCTCACTCCTTCTCTGATCTTCTTGTCCGCTCATCCTCCCTGCCCACCTCTCACTCCTTTCCAGGTCTGCTTCTTGTCTACTCCTCCTCCCTACCCACCTCTCACTCCTTCTCTGATCTTCTTGTCCGCTCATCCTCCCTCCCCACCTCTCACTCCTTCTCTGATCTTCTTGTCCGCTCATCATCCCTGCCCACCTCTCACTCCTTTCCAGGTCTGCTTCTTGTCTGCTCCTCCTCCCTACCCACCTCTCACTTCTTCTCTGATCTTCTTGTCCACTCCTCCTCCCTGCCCACCTCTCACTCCTTCTCCAGTCTTCTTCTTGTCCGCTCATCCTCCCTGCCCACCTCTCACTCCTTCCCAGGTCTGCTTCTGGTCTGCTCCTCCTCCCTGCCCACCTATCACTCCTTTCCAGGTCTGCTTCTGGTCTGCTCCTCCTCCCTGCCCACCTCTCACTCCTTTCCAGGTCTGCTTCTTGTCTGTTCCTCCTCCCTACCCACCTCTCACTCCTTCTCTGATCTTCGTGTCCGCTCATCCTCCCTGCCCACCTCTCACTCCTTTCCAGGTCTGCTTCTTGTCTACTCCTCCTCCCTACCCACCTCTCACTCCTTCTCTGATCTTCTTGTCTGCTCATCCTCCCTGCCCACCTCTCACTCCTTCCCAGGTCTGCTTCTTGTCTGCTCCTCCTCCCTACCCACCTCTCACTCCTTCTCTGATCTTCTTGTCCGCTCCTCCTCCCTGCCCATCTCTCACTCCTTCCCAGGTCTGCTTCTTGTCTGCTCCTCCTCCCTGCCCACCTCTCACTCCTTTCCAGGTCTGCTTCTTGTCTACTCCTCCTCCCTACCCACCTCTCACTCCTTCTCTGATCTTCTTGTCCGCTCATCCTCCCTGCCCACCTCTCACTCCTTTCCAGGTCTGCTTCTTGTCTGCTCCTCCTCCCTACCCACCTCTCACTCCTTCTCTGATCTTCTTGTCCGCTCATCCTCCCTGCCCATCTCTCACTCCTTTCCAGGTCTGCTTCTTGTCTGCTCCTCCTCCCTGCCCACCTCTCACTCCTTTCCAGGTCTGCTTCTTGTCTGCTCCTCCTCATTACCCACCTCTCACTTCTTCTCTGATCTTCTTGTCCACTCCTCCTTCCTGCCCACCTCTCACTCCTTCTCCAGTCTTCTTCTTGTCCGCTCATCCTCCCTGCCCACCTCTCACTCCTTCCCAGGTCTGCTTCTTGTCTGCTCCTCCTCCCTGCCCACCTCTCACTCCTTCTCAGGTCTTCTTCTGGTCTGCTCCTCCTCCCTACCGACCTCTCACTCCTTCTCAGGTCTTCTTCATGTCCACTCCTCCTCCTCCTCCCTGCCCACCTCTCACTCCTTCTCAGGTCTTCTTCATGTCTGCTCCCCATCTGCCCACCTCTCACTCTTTCTCAAGTCTTCTTCTTGCTTGCGCCTCTTTCCTGCTCACCTTTCACCCCTTCTCCAGTCTTCTTCTTGTCCGCTCCTCCTCCCTGCCCACCTCTCACTCCATCCCAAGTCGTCTTCTTGTCCCTTCCTCCTGTCTGCTCACCTTTCACTCCTTCCCAGGTCTGCTTCCTGTCTGCTCCTCCTCCCTGCTCACCTGTCACTCCTTCTCCAGTCTTCTTCTTGTCCACTCATACTCCTTCCCAGGTCTGCTTCTTGTCTGCTCCTCCTCCCTATCCACCTCTCACTTCTTCTCTGATCTTCTTGTCCACTCCCCCTTCCTGCCCACCTCTCACTCCTTCTCCAGTCTTCTTCTTGTCCGCTCTTTCTCCCTGTCCACCTCTCACTCCTTCCCAGGTCTTCTTCTTGTCTGCTCCTCCTCCCTGCCCACCTCTCACTCCTTCCCAGGTCTGCTTCTTGTCTGCTCCTCCTCCCTGCCCACCTCTCACTCCTTCCCAGGTCTGCTTCTTGTCTGCTCCTCCTCCCTGCCCACCTCTCACTCCTTCTCCAGTCTTCTTCTTGACTGCTCCTCCTCCCTGCCCACCTCTCACTCCTTCACAGGTCTGCATCCTGTCCACTCCTCCTCCCTGTTTACCAGTCACTCCCTTTCCAGTCTTCTTGTCCACTCCTACTCCCTGCCCACCTCTTACTCCTTCTCCAGTCTTCTTGTCCACTCCTACTCCCTGCCCACCTCTTACTCCTTCTCCAGTCTTCTTGTCCACTCCTACTCCCTGCCCACCTCTCACTCCTTCTCACATCTTTTTCCTGTCCGCTTCTCCTTCCTGCTCACCTCTCACTCCATCCTAAGTCGTCTTCTTGTCTGCTCCTCCTCACTGCCCACCTCTCACTCCTCTGATCTTCTTCTTGTCAACTCCTCCTCCCTGCAGCGGCGGCCCATCCATTAGGTCCATTGGGGGGGGGGGGGGTTAAACACATGATTAGAGCCAGAGGCTCTAATAAAAAAGGGTGGGCTTGGGGCGCAGAGGACTGAATATTCACTATTGTAACACTGAATCCCCTCCCGGTCAATCAGGAAGCGGGTCATGAGACCCGTCACCTGATTGGCCGAAAGGAGATCTGATCTGATTGGCTGGCAGGAGAAGGAGGGAGGAGATGCACGGCGCACACAGAAGAGGAGGGAGGAGATGCAGGGAAATCGAGAAAACAAGCAGCCTGCAGAGAAGCCGCCACCTGCCACTGCAAGATGCGTTAAGTGTGGGTCCCCGACTGACTGACTGACCGACCGGGGTGGGGGTTGGGTGCCGCCCATGACCCCTGTGACCGGCAGACACCCGGGTGGGGGGGTGCCGTCCGTGACTCAACTGATCGTGAGGGGTGGTGGCATGTGGATTGTTTGCCACCCCCTCCCAAAAAACACCAGCCGCCATCGCCACCCTGCCCACCTCTCACTCCTTCCCAGGTCTTCTACCTGTGCACTCCTCCTCCCTGCCCACCTTTCACTCCTTCCCAGGTCTGCTTCCTGTCTGCTCATTCTCCCTGCTCACCTGTCACTCCTTCTCAAGTCCTCAAGTCTTCTTGTGCGCACCGCCTCCCTGCCCACCTCTCACACCTTCTCACATCTTCTTAAAGCGGTTGTAAAACCCGCCTGGTCATATTTATCTATAGGTAAGCCCATAATAAGGCTTACCTGTAGGTAAAATTTGTATCTCCTAAACGTGCACCGTTTATGAGATATTCACTCTGCATGCAGCCAGTGACATCACATGCGCTCTGAAGGTTCGGCATACCTTGCCGGAACTTCAGAGATTCGTGCCGGAAACCGAGGACTCCCGCGCTTCAGTTCCAAGGTGAGTATTTCATAATGTGCTAGAATGCGATGCATACTAGCATATTATGCCACTGCCTTGCAGGGTTTTTTTTTTTTTTGCAATGTCCGCGGTTTACTACTGCTTTAATGTCTGCTTCCCCTCCATCTCAGGTCTTCTTCTTGTCTGCTCCTCCTCCCTGCCCACCTCTCACTCCTTCACAGTTCTTCTTGTCTGCTTTTCTCTGCCCAACTAACATTCTTGCTCTCCTCTTTTTCCTACCCACTCCTCCTCCCTGCCTACCTCTCATTTCTTCCCACCTCTTCTTCCTGCCTGCTCCTCCTACTTGCCTTCCCCCTTTACCTGCAAACACTTCCTTATTTCCCATCACTCCTTTCTGCCCTCTTCCTCCTGCCTACCCCTCCTTCTTGTACACTGCTCCTCCCTACTCAATAATTTTTTGTCCCCCTCTCCTTCTTGCCCAATTTTTCTTCTGGACTGACTCTCCACCTCTTCTTCCTACCCACCCTTCCTCCTGTACCATCTTCTTCCATTCCTGCTACTCCTCTCTGCCCACCTCCCTTTCCTCCCTGCCTCTTCTGCCTTGCTGTTTCATGGAATGTGGCATCCTTGACATGTCTCTGGGTATGAGAGCATACAAATAAAAGGCCAGACAAAATGTGTGCTCTAAGGCTTTGTCTACCAGAAATTTGTAGCAGCGTATTAATGAAATTTCTTAAAATGAATGTGAAAAATATATATTGTGAAAACCCACTTAAAATAAAATAAATATATGAACCAATAAAAGAATATATAAATAAAAAGTGAGCGTAAGTGAAAATAAATAAATATATGGATCAATAAATAAGTAGATAATTGGTTAATGAATTGCACTTCGTGTCTTAAAATTGGCTAAAAGTCCACGTGTTAGAAAACGCACTCCAATACGATGAATCAGCAATGTTCCAGTAGTGACAGTTCTATATTGATGTGAAATACAGTTCTATGCTGATATTTAGTGAGTAATTCGAACCATCCACCATAGACTTCACCGCGGGAAAGGACCGTCCCCTTTTGGGGGTACACTCACCAGAAATATAATTTATGCAAGCCTGTAGTAAATATCAATATGAGCCTTCTCCTCCAACATCACCAGATAAAATTTCCACCAGCGCGGTCATTTAACCAGAATATCAGCCTTCTCCTCCAGCATCACCCGATCAAATCTCCACCAGCGCGGTCATTAAATCATGTATGAAAACAAATGTTGGGCCACATAGCGTAATACTGCTTAAAATATATTTATTGAAACAAATTCCCTTTATAACATAAAAATTCCCCTTAGTAAGTTCTGCGTACCGAAATCAATAATAAAAACAGCATTGGATAAATGTATGGTTGGTACTGTGCCTGTACTGCTGCACTGAGCCGGATATAGAGCCTTTGGTTCCGCTGTATGAGACAGCGGCGTCCTTCCTGTCCGGAATCAATGGAGCGCACACAGTGGAACACATACGTGGTGACGTCACTTCCTGTTGACCTAAGCCTGGCGCGTTTCGTCATTTCCGACTTCTTCTCGAGGGCGACACTTTTTACATGTCTCTGGGTATATTGCCTTTGGTGAAATGACTGCTGAATGTCTAAGGGCCTATTCACACGAGAAAGTAGTTCAATGCATAGAAAAAAAACGTTTTACTGCATTCTTTGGCAGCACCATGGTGCGCTATGGTGTGTTCCATGGAGTTGCGTTTTGACCACGTGCTGTGGTGCCAACTAAAATGGTAGCGCAATGGGCCAACACGTGTAAGGTACATTGTTGCATACTGTTGTAATGGATGTGTTACCAGAAAGTAGATGGTGTGATCAGGCCCTAAAGGAATGCTCAGGGATTGATCAAGCAATAAAGTAACGGTAGATAATTTCACTGATCACTCTTTTCTTTTGCTAAACTACTATCCTCCATAGTATATATCCTGACTTTTCAGTGATGCATATGCACTTGTACTGTATTTTTCTAATATTTCAGCAATGGCATGGCTTTTCTCCTTGTGGGTTTCCTGAAAGTGTCACTAATAGTCTAATAGGCCACTAATAGTCTTTACTGGATATTTTACAATGCAAAAAAGCAACCAGGGAACAAGGACAGAGGGTTGTCACCCTATAATAGGAAGTGCCTGTGTGTTGCTTTAGCTATTTTAATTATTTTCTTATAGCATACAAGTAGGGGTGCAACGGATCAAAAAAACTCACGGATCGGATCGTTCCTCGGATCAGAGTCACGGATCGGATCATTTTTCGGATCAGCAAATAATAATTGAATTTGCAAAAACCTGTGAAAATTCCACCACCATATAGTCCCCACTGTAATATCCACGTCATCTCCCCCACTGTAATATTGTCCGAGTATGGCTGGGAATCACAGTGTATGGCTGGGAATCACAGTGTATGGCTGGGAATCGCAGTGTATGGCTGGGAATCGCAGTGTATGGCTGGGTATCACAGTGTATGGCTGGGTATCGCAGTGTATGGCTGGGTATCGCAGAGTATGGCTGGGTATCGCAGTGTATGGCTGGGTATCGCAGTGTATGGCTGGGTATCGCAGTGTATGGCTGGGTATCGCAGTGTATGGCTGGGAATCGCAGTGTATGGCTGGGTATCACAGTGTATGGCTGGGTATCGCAGTGTATGGCTGGGTATCGCAGAGTATGGCTGGGTATCGCAGTGTATGGCTGGGTATCGCAGTGTATGGCTGGGTATCGCAGTGTATGGCTGGGTATCGCAGTGTATGGCTGGGTATCGCAGTGTATGGCTGGGTATCGCAGAGTATGGCTGGGTATCGCAGAGTATGGCTGGGTATCGCAGAGTATGGCTGGGTATCGCAGAGTATGGCTGGGTATCGCCGAGTATTGGCAGGGTAATGCAGAGTATTGATTGGCAGGGTAATGCAGAGTATTGATTGGCAGGGTAATGCAGAGTATTGATTGGCAGGGTAATGCAGAGTATTGGCAGGGTAAGGCAGAGTTTGCTTACAAGTGATCGCTCCGTCATTTGACGGAGCGATCACATTTTAAACGGCCCCCGGGGGGACCAAGATGGCCACCGCTCCGGAGCTAGGCCGAAGCCGCGGCCTTTCCTAAGGCCGAGGCCGCGGATCGCGGGGTGTGCCGATCCGAACAGGGTGACCCGTTCGGATCACGGATCAGCGACGATCGTTGCACCCCTACATACAAGTATGGATAACGCATTTTGGTTACCATGTATTGTTTTTAGAAGCTAGGCTTCCCCTATTCATAAGCTAATGAACCTGTTTGACTGGTTCATGAAGCTCATCCAACAGGAAGTGATGTTTGGCAGGAAGTAAGGGGAGGGAACAAGGGACTTAAACTCAGCCATGTGCTGAAGACAGAGAAGTCGTTTTAGTGGACTCCAAGAAGAAAGGAGCAGTCTGGAAGAGAAGACAGATCCATAATAAAGGAGGAAGGGGGCTCCAAAATCACGTAGCCACACAGAAAGTCTGTGCAAGGAGGTAACCTCAACCTGGGGATGACACTAAATCTACAGAATAACCCAAGTTAAGTAACTGTTTAGTGAATCCCTAACACATACATTGCCCATGCTAATTTGCTAGGAAAGTGTCAGGGCTGGGCTCAGCCCTTCCTTCTCAGAGCTGGCCGCTCAGCTGTTGGCTAATTGCCAGCTCCTATCACTCCACAGTTACTCAGCTGTTGATGATATCCTGCTCGTCAGTCCTGCCTACTTAAGCCGTTTAGCCCAGTGTATCTCTGCCTTTGCCTTGGTCAACATCACAAGAAACTATCTCCTGCGTCCTGTTTAACCACTTCAGACCCGGAAGGATTTACCCCCTTCCTGACCAGAGCGTTTTTTGCGATTCGGCACTGCGCCGCTTTAACTGACAATTGCGCGTTCGTGCGACGCGGCTCCCAAACAAAATCGGCGTCTTTTTTTTCCCACAAATAGAGCTTTCTTTTGGTGGTATTTGATCACCTCTGCGGTTTTTATTTTTTTGCGCTATAAACAAAAAAAAAGTGTAAATTTAAAAAAAAAACATTATTTTTTACTTTTTGCTATAATGAATATCCCCCAAAAATATATATAAAATTTTTTTTTTCCCTCAGGTTAGGCCAATGCGTATTCTTCTACATATTTTTGGTAAATCGCAATAAGCGTTTATTGATTGGTTTGCGCAAAAGTTATAGCGTCTACAAAATAGGGGATAGTTTTATGGCATTTTTATTAATAATTTTTTTTTTTACTAGTAATGGCGGCGATCAGCGTTTTTTTTTTTATCGTGACTGCGGCATTTTGTCGGACACATCAGACATATTTGACAAATTTTTGGGACCATTGGCATTAATACACCGATCAATGCTATAAAATTGCATTGATTACTGTAAAAATGTCACTGGCAGTGAAGGGGTTAACCACTAGGTGGCAGTGTAGGGGTTAAGTGTTCCTAGGGGCATGTTTCTAACTGTCTGGGGGCGTGGCTGTGTGTGACACGACACTGATCGCTGCTCCTGATGACAGGGAGCAGACGATTAGTGTGCGGTCACTAGTCAGAACGGGGAGATGCTGTTTACATCAGCATCTCCCCGTTCTGGAGCTCCGTGACACAATCGCGGGTAGCTCCGTGGCGATTGAGTCCACGGGACCCACGGGCACGGTCACAGAACTTGCGCGCATGGCGGGAAATTCAAAGTAAGGTACAGGTACGTTACTTTGCCCAGCCGTGCCATTCTGCTAACGTAAATGTGCAGGAGCCGGTAGGGACGGTACCTGAATTTTTTTTTTTTTAAAGCCAGCAGCTACAAATACTGCAGCTGCTGACTTTTAATAAATGGACACTCACCTGTAACATGTTCCAGCGATGTCGGTAGCAGAGGCCGATCAATCGCTCGGCTCTCTGCTGCTGCCGGCGCCATTCTCGGTGAGGGAATCAGGAAGTGAAGCGTTGGGGCTTCACTTCCCGGTTCCCTACTGCGCATGCGCGAGTCATGCAGCGCAATGAGAATCGTCCTCACTGTCTGCTGGGACCCGTGTGTGTCTCAGCAGACAACACGGCGGGACGGGAAGTGGCGTAGACTCCCGTAGGAGTCTATGCCCGGAAGTGGGTGCAAATACCTGTCTAAAGCCTCATACACACGGTCGGATTTTCCGATGGGTTCTGTCCTATTGGACAATGTTGTCGGAAATTCCGACCGTGTGTAGGCACCATCGGACATTTTCCGACGGACAAAGTTGTATCTCCTGCTCTAAAAATTTTCCGACAACAAAGTCCGATCACACCAATTCCGATCGTGTGTAGCGAATTCCGACGGACAAAGTGCCACGCATGCTCAGATCACATTACAAGACCAAAGCTATTGGCTACTAGCCTCTACGTAGTCCTGTCGTACGCAACGAACGCCACCACATTCAGAATGATCGGATTTTCCGACAACTTTGTCCGACCGTGTGTATGCAACACCAGTGTCGGACTAAATCCGTCGGACCAAATCCGATGGATTTGGTGGTCGGATTTTCCGACCATGTGTATGGGGCTTTAGACAGGTATCTGCACCCCCCTCCCCCCTGAAAGGTGCCAAATGTGACACCGGAGGGGGGGTTCTGATGAGCAGAAGTTCCACTTTAGGGTGGAACCCCGCTTTAAAGACTGGCTTTTCTGACATCCCTTCTGGCTCCAGATCCTGCTTGCTATTCCACTACATTGATCCCCGACTTCTGGCTTGGCTGACTATCCGTTACGGTTACTGAACTTTGGCTATGTTTTGAATACGTTTGTTCTTTTTACTTTTATTATTAAACAAGTGGGATTTAACTGTACTTCTGTCTCGGTCTGATTTCATGGTTTCTGACAGAAAGATAGATAGCTTGTGCATGTGTATATTATTTGCATATTTTGTATTATGCTGTATGTCGTGTATTGTTTTCCTAACATTGTAAGTAGTTTATGTGAGTACAGCATTTTTGTTTAGTAAAGCACATTAATACACCAGAGGTTTTTATTTTATTCTTCCTTTCCGCAAAGTGATCTTAAAAGACAAAGCAAAACAGCCTGAACAAGGACCCTCATGGCAGGATCACCAGGGACAACTTTAAAGAGGAGTGCCCGCTAAAAAAATTTTTTTAAAAGTTAGCAGCTACAAATACTGCAGCTGCTGACTTTTAATAATCGGACACCTACCTGTCCCAGGGTCCAGCGATGCGGGGGAACGAAGCCCCCCCCCGCAGCGCCGGCATTCTAATGCCCCATACACACGGTCGGTTTTTCCGACGGAAAATGTCCTTTCGGACAACGTTGTCGGAAATTCCGACCGTGTGTAGGCTCCATCTGACTTTTTCCGTCGGATTTTCCGACGGACAAAGTTTTATCTCCTGCTCTCAAATTTTACGACAACAAAGTCCTATCGGACTTTTTCCGATCGTGTGTAGCGAATTCCGACGGACAAAGTGCCACGCATGCTCAGATCACATTACAAGACCAAAGCTATTGGCTACTAGCCTCTACGTAGTCCCGTCGTACGCAACGAATGTCACCACGTTCAGGATGATCGGATTTTCCGACAACTTTGTCCGACCGTGTGTATGCAACACCAGTGTCGGAAAAAATCCGACGGATTTTGTGGTCGGAATTTCCGACCGTGTGTACGGGGCATTACTGTGGGCACCCGACTGTGGCTTCACAGCTGGGCACCCACTGCGCATGCACGAGCGGCGCCGCGCTTCGTGATTTGACGCTTAGTCATCTGGCTTCACTAGTATGTTGTTGACAGAAGAAAGGGAGAACCAGGGAGGGCAACAATGTGAGCAGATTAAACTTCAGCTTTAAGAGGAGATTTAGAATAGGGGCCGTGTCTAATGTTTTCTATCAGCAGTGCTACAATGAAAAAGTCTCAGTGCCTCAGGACCCTGCCACTGATGACCCTCCCATCATTTTGCAGGATCATGTGACCAGCGACAAGCGGCAATGACTGTCAAGGCCAGAGGAGAGGTGGAAAGTTCTCAGGCTGCAGATAATGCTTCTCCAGTCTATTTATATGCCCCCCATGCCAGAACGGAGCCTTGGCGGAGCCCTGGCTATACACGTTCTTCTCAGTGGCTGAACAATGACATCCTTGTGAGTAATGAAAACCTCCCTGAGGACAAAGGAGAGACGGCAGGCCAAGAGCCCAGCTGATGAATTACAGCGCCAAAATCTCTCCAAGTACCGCCAGCCAAATACGAGACAATTCCAGCGCTTTACAATGCTCGGAATACCGATACCCTCACCCCTGGAAACGTCTATCGCTCTCACAGTGCTCCAATTTCCATATAGTAAGGACAAGGCACTGAAGTTATACAACTTCTGAAACAAAAGTCTAAAGAGTTGTACTAATAGGGGGGTCTCTGCTTTAAAGGAGACCTCCACACAAAAGAAAAATCAGTATATAAAAACAAAAAACAAGAAAAAAAAATTGTTGGAGGCGAGGTTGAAGTGCCTACCTCCAACAGCCAGGCACTCCCTCAATACAAAATGACATCACAGGAAGTGACATGGAGTAAAGGGGAGGGCACTCCCTTCCTGCTTTAAAGGAGACCTCCACACAAAAGAAAAATCAGTAATAAAACAAGAAAAAAAAATATTTTTAACATGTTTCTTTTTTTATTTTTTTCGTCCATTGAGGGAAGCAGGCTTCGCACCTCTGTGTAATTAGGCCTTATTTTCTTACTAATAAAAAAAGAAGGAATGATTGTTGGAGGCGAGTTTGAAGTGCCTGCCTCCAACAGCCAGGCACTCCCTCAATACAAAATGACATCACAGGAAGTGACATGGAGTAAAGGGGAGGGCACTCACAGGAGGAAGTGCACATGATTAAATCAGACACAGGGAGACAGATGACAATCTATAAAAACACACATCCTGGAATAAAATGTCGACATAAATTTTATACAATATAATTTCCACAACAAGGACAAGGCACTGAAGTTATACAACTTCTGAAACTAAAATCTAAAGAGTTGTACTAATAGGGGGGGTCTCTGCTTTAAAGGAGACCTCCACACAAAAGAAAAATCAGTAATAAAACAAGAAAAAAAATATATTTTTAACATTTTTTTTTTTTTCGTCCATTGAGGGAAGCAGGCTTTGCACCTCTGTGTAATTAGGCCTTATTTTATATTAATAAAAAAAGGAGGAATGATTGTTGGAGGCGAGGTTATACGGTGACTTGCTTATTTTTGGGTGGGATATGCGTTCAGAAATAGAATTCTATCGGGGGGTAGGAAACATAGATCCCAGGTTTACGGAACTCTGGAAAATATGCACAATAGGGTGCTAAGGGTTCCATGTCCCGCTTTGAAGAAGAAATAAGGTTTGTAAAGTTTTAGGCCTATAGCCTGAGAACTTTCCACCTCATTTCTAGAAGTACATGGTGAAGTCCAGGGCCGTCTTTAATATCGATTGGACCCGGGGCAAAACTTTTCTTGGGCCCCCCCCATGCAAGTTTGCTCTCCACCTGCTCTGAGACATACAATAAATAGCAGCTAGACTCAAAATCAGTTTACTGAATCAGATCAGGCAGCTATTGCGATTGGTTGCCAGAGGTTACAGTGTATCATTACCATTCACTGACTGGTTGCTAGAGGTTACAGTGTATCATTACCGCTCACTGACTGGTTGCTAGAGGTTACAGTGTATCATTACCGCTCACTGACTGTTTGCTAGAGGTTACAGTGTATCATTACCGCTCACTGACTGGTTGCTAGAGGTTACAGTGTATCATTACCGCTCACTGGTTGCTAGAGGTTACAGTATCATTACCGCTCACTGACTGGTTGCTAGAGGTTACAGTGTATCATTACCGCTCACTGACTGGTTGCTAGAGGTTACAGTGTATCATTACCGCTCTCTGACTGGTTGCTAGAGGTTACAGTGTATCATTACCGCTCTCTGACTGGTTGCTAGAGATTACAGTGTATCATTACCGCTCACTGACTGGTTGCTAGAGGTTACAGCACACATTACGGCTCACTGATTAGTTGCTAGAGGTTACAGCACAATTTCTGCTTGTTGATTTGTTGCTAGAGTTTACTGTGGATATGACCTCAGGTGGGCATTATATACATATCAATGCCAATGGCCGCCGCTATTTACATATGAATGCTGCCGCTATTTACATATGATGGCCGGTTATTTACATGTTATCACAGGGTCTGCAGGTGAGTCATCTGTACACAACAATAGGGCAGAGCTGGGCAGCATTAGTAGCAGCACTGCACACTGAGATATTGGGACACAGCACAGGACTAAAACCTCAAGGGACCAGGGAATTTAAACCAGGATAGTTGACAAGTATGAGGCAGCTGCTTTGGGCCCCACGACAATTACAGGGCCCAGGGCAGCTGCCCCTTTTGCCCTGCCTTAAAAACGGCCCTGGTGAAGTCCTGATTCTCTTTGCTCTGCACAACGCAGCGGCCATTACTCACAATGCATTTTGGTCAGATGGTGAATCTTTACCTATATACCAGGATACTCCTCTCACCTGCTACGAGGGGGTTTACTGTACATCTCCTGATTATGGGAATAGGACAAATGATGCAGAAATTACCTGATTATAAATGCTAACTCCACCTTTTGCAACCCGTATTTAGGGTGTAACATGCAACATGCTGCTAAGCAAACTCCCCCTGCACCCCCCAGAAAGAACACCACTCCCCCTATTCCCATGACAGTGTGTGGGGGGGTTTTCCCCCTTCGTCAGTTGTCACTTTTGAAATTGGGGCAGCTGTGTGCAGGGCCGTTTTTAAGGCAGGGCAAAAGGGGCAGCTGCCCTGGGCCCTGTCATTGTTGTGGGGCCCAAAGCAGCTGCCTCATACTTGCCAACTATCCCGGTTTAAATTCCCTTGTCCCTTGAGGTTTTAGTCCTGTGCTGTGTCCCAATATCTCAGTGTGAAGTGCTGCTACTAATGCTGCCCATCTCTGCCCTACTGTTGTGTACAGATGACTCACCTGTGTTTACATGTAAATTACTGGCATTCATATGTAAATAGCGGCAGCATTCATATGTAAATAGGAACGTCTGGCAGCATTGATATGTAGATCATGCCCCCCTGAGGTCATATCCACGGTAATCTCTAGCAACCAATCAACAAGTAGAAATCATGTGCTGTAACCTCTAGCAACTAATCAGTGAGCCGTAATGCGTGCTGTAACCTCTAGCAACCAGTCAGTGAGCGGTAATGATACACTGTAACCTCTGGCAACCAATCGCAATATCTGCCTGATCTGATTCAGTAAACTGATTTTGAGTCTAGCTGCTATTTATTGTATGTCTCAGAGCAGGTGGAGAGAACAAAACTGCATGGAGGGGGGCCCAAGAAAAAGTTTTGCCCAGGGTCCAATCAATACTAAAGACGCCCCTGCCTATGGGACAACACTGGGTGCCTGAATGGCCAATCACCAAGCACCTGTGCTATCACATGGGAGAAAGGGGGAGTGCATTACAGTATATGCTCCCCATACCTGGAAGTACCAGGTTTTATCTTTGCTCCTGGAGGATTACGAGAAGATGATTATATACTGCCTGCCATTAAAGCGTGCAGGTACACTTTAAACCCGCTTCACCAAAATAAAGTGTAGAACCCAAAAGACAGCGGGTGAGCCTCAAACTCAACTCTGCCCATAGAGTGGGCAGAAATCAGATTGAGAAGTGGAATCTGAGCTCCCCCAGGCAGGAGAGCGCTCTATTCTGTCAAACTGTCTTATCATGTACGTATAAATATTACCGGGGGCCAGAAGACAATTCTATTTCTCTGACATGATGGATGAGCTACGGCACGAGCCTCACTTTTCATTAATATTCCAGACTGTTATTGAATCATCACTGCGCCGCGATACCTCGGAGACATCTGAACACACTACGCCGTACCTCCAACTTGTTCACACTGTTTACATAACTCTGACATATACTGCAGTGCTGTACAGAGAACACTGAGCCACATCTGTGCAACGGGAGCTTACACTCTAATGTCCCCCCACAGTGACACACTACTATTATTATACATTTATATAGCTCTGACATATACTGCAGTGCTGTACAGAGAACACTGAGCCAGTCACATCAGTCTCTGTACCAGAGGAGCTTACACTCTAATGCCCCCCCCCCCCCCCCCACAGTCACACACTACTATTATTATACATTTATATAGCTCTGACATATACCGCAGTGCTGTACAGAGAACACTGAGCCACTCACATCAGTCTCTGTACCAGAGGAGCTTACACTCTAATGTCCCCCCCACAGTCACACACTATTATTATACATATATATAGCGCTGACATAAAGTGCAGTGCTGTACACTAAACCAGTCACATCAGTCTCTGCGCCACAAGAGCTTACACTCTATGATAATATGCTTTTCCTTAGGACAGAACAGTGATCGTCTAGGGAGAATGTCCCCAGCTGGGGACACAGACAGCAATTGTGGACTTTTTAGAGTGTTCCACGCCCAGTAATGAGTCTATAAACAATAAGAAATGATGAATAATTATGACATTTCTCTATACAGCTAAGAACAGCGGGATTGTATTCGCTATCCCTTTCATCAGCATGAACATTCAATGTACAGATCCCAAACAGCCAGTCATCAGAAGATTACAGATCAGCAGTGTAGAAGTAGTGACCTACCTTGCCATCGGTGGTAACGGCGGCGAAGATGGTGGAGGAGTATGGAGCCCAGGCTACGTCCCCCACTGCAGAGTTCAGGTCAAACACAAACATGGGAGTCCTGGGAGAGGAAGTTGGTGGTCAGTAGCGGTAATATAACTGCCCCGACTGGCAGGCACAAAGGAAGAGTACATAGAGAACAGTGAGGACACAACTAATAGAGGAGCAGATGTGGGTGGAGGACTTGTGTGAGCTGGAAGTGGCGGCTCATACCTTCCTAGGCACTGGGTTGCAGGAAAGTAAATCGCTCGATTCCCCCATCAACACTGTCAGAATACCTTTCGACAGAGACATTGGGGGTTATTTACTAAAGGCAAATCCACTTTGCAAAGTGCACTTGAAATTGCGCTGTAGATCCGAGGGGGACATACAAGGAAAATAAAAAACAGCATTTTAGCTTGCACATGATTGGATGATAAAATCAGCAGAGCTTCCCCTCATTTCAGATCTACCCCTTAGATTTAGAGCGACTGCACTTCCAAGTGCACTTTCAGTGCAAATTCAAGTGCACTTTGCACTTGTAGTGCAAAGTGGAGTTGCCTTTCGTAAATAACCCCCATTGTGTTCTCCTAGAAGGGGCGGGGAGAACACAGTGATTACTGTTAGCAGCTATAATAGCCACTAACAACAGTCGCATTTAAAATCCGACATGCTGGTTGTACCCAAGTTGATCAATCAATCAACTTGGGTATATTCCGCCTGCCCATCCATGATTTGATCCGTCTATGGCCAGCTTTAGAGAGATTTCCCCTCGCTTCCTGTCCAGCTGCCAGTCCACCCATAGACCCCTTTCACACTGGGGCGGGAGCGGCGTCGGCGGTAAAGCAGCGCTATATTTAGCGCTGCTTTACCACTGTTTTAGGGCATTTTTTCGGCCGCTAGCAGTGTGGTTTTAACCCCCGCTAGCGGCCAAAAAATGGTTAAAATCACCCGCTTTGCCGGTGGTATTGCCGCGGTATTACCGCGGTGTCCCATTGATTTCAATGGGAAGGAGCGGTATAGGAGCGGTGAATACACGGCTCCTTCACCGCTCCAAAGATGCTGCTAGCAGGACTTTTTTGACCGTCCTGCCAGCACACCGCTTCAGTGTGAAAGCCCGCCGGCTTTCACACTGGAGTGAAAGGGGCCGGATTTTTTCAGGCGCTAATTTTAGCGCTGTAGCGCCAGAAAAAACGCCTCAGTGTGAAAGGGGCCTTAACATGGAATGTGACATCCCTACCAATCTCCATGTGATTACTGCTCTAGGCCTAGCACTGTATATTAGATGAGATTCTTGTGCTGTGTGATAAAGTGATATATAACTTATGAAAATATTGTGACTGATCCTGTGATCTGAATGAAAGTACTCTCCCATGTAATGTTCATTTCGCTAGGATTCAGCAGGAATAGCCTATCACAACTGCTACAGAACAGAAGCAGGTGAGTATCTGCCATAACGCTTGATAAAAAGGTTTGCCAAGACAAGACTGGAGTTCCAAGTACCAGGCTGGCAGTACCTACTTGATGTTATGTTCCCAGATCTTCACTGTCCAGTCCGAGCTGCAGGTGATGAAGACTTTGGGATGGAATGGGTTCCACCGTACTGCGTCCACCGCCATGTTGTGCGCATCAAACGTGTCCAGGAACTGGGTGGAGTAAGCCTTGGAGCACTGCCAAAAAAGAACACAGTCCAATGAGACGAACAACAGATAGAATGTTCAGAGTGATCAAAACACATTTACCAAAACGAAGTGGCCCTCGTCTCCTCTTCCAGATACCAAAGGCCAAAGCCAAATGGCGCACACAGTCATTCCAACCCACAGGGCAGGACTGGTTGGAGTTTGAAGACATCTATAAGGCAGTGATGGCGAACCTCGGCACCCCAGATGTTTTGGAACTACATTTCCCATGATGCTCTTGCACTCTGCAGTGTAGTGGAGCATCATGGGAAATGTAGTTCCAAAACATCTGGGGTGCCAAGGTTCGCCATCACTGCTATAAGGCCCTGGTGCCCAACCTGCGACCCAAGGGCTGAATGCAGCCCTTTGGAAAATGATGTTCAGTCCGCGGACCCTTAGCAGTCTATAGCGGGAATATTGATGGGGGTAATAGCATTGATCTCTACTAGTCTCATGTAACATATTCCCCGTTTTGTATTGTCCTCTGCAGCATCTGCCCGGCCAACAATGTCTCCTGTCCTCACTCTCTGACCCTCATTCCTCTATTACCGTATATACTCGAGTATAAGCCGAGTTTTTCAGCACATTTTTTGTGCTGAAAGTGCCCCCCTCGGCTTATACTCGAGTCAAGCACTTTTCTGCAGCAGAGAATGACATTTTCCGACCCGACTTTGGGGCCCCCCCGTATCTCGGGGCCACTTGGTGCTACTTGTGTAAAACCAGTGGAACCATGTGGAGTTCCTAACAATAAGTGGCCCCGTATCGTAGATACTGGGCCCCAAAGTCGGTTTGGAAAATGTCATTCTCTGCTGCAGAAAAGTGCTTGACATTTTCCGACCCGAATTTGGGGCCCCGTATCTCGGGGCCACTTGGTATACAACATATCCAAATTTGGGGTTCCTAGCACCAAGTGGCCCCCGAGATACGGGACCCCAAAGTCGGTCAACTGTGTCCATCTGCAGCAATGTCATTTCAGGACCCTTCGGGTCCAGAGACCCCAAGTTTTGGCTGCAGCTAGGGGGGCATCTAGGAACCCTTAACTACAGAGTTTGAAGTTTGGGGGACCTATGGCTGAAAATGGGCATTGTTGACCCTCTTTTCCACTTACAGTAGCTGCGCATTTCTCACCCTAGTCTTATACTCGAGTCAATAAGTTTTCCCAGTTGTTTGTGGTAAAATTAGGTGCCTCGGGTTATATTCGGGTCGGCCTATACTCCAGTATATACGGTAGATCTGATCTCTGCTCTCCGGCAGTACATATATTGAACATTATGTGAAGCCTTTTGAGCTCATAAGTTGACAATCACTGCTATAAGGGCTCCATGATTTCATCTTAGGGCAGAGTAATTCAACTGCACCTTTCACCAGCTCTACTACACCCCAACCAAATGAAATAACCTGGGCTTACTTCCTTCCTACCTCTCCTTCCCTGGACATGGTGGAACAGATGTTTTTTCTATTGCCATATGCCGCTATGTTATGATTTCTGGTTGGCGGACAACTTCATCTCACTGCTTTGAAGCTCCCCAATATTTGTTAGCCTAAAAAAAATGTCCATTGGGTAGTCCTGGTGACCTAAGAATCCCGAAACGTTCCAAAGTAGACATGTGCAATTAGTTTTTGTTTCTTTTTTTATTTCGTTTTTTTTTTTTGATTTTCGTTATTTTCGTTCGTTCGTTTTCGTACGAATGAACGAACGATTCGCTAAAAATTTTAACGAATCGTACGAATCCGATTAACGAATCATTCGAATCGAACGAATCCGAAAAACAACGAAAATCAGAGACAGCGCGGACGATTCTCATTGCGCTGCGCGACTCGCGCATGCGCAGTAGGGAACCGGGAAGTGAAGCCGCAACACTTCGCTTCCTGATTCCCTCAACGAGAATGGCGTCAGCAGCCGCCGAGAACCGAGCGATTTCTCGGCTTCGGCTGCCAACATCGCTGGACCCTGGGACAGGTAAGTGTCCATTTCTTAAAAGTCAGCAGCTGCAGTATTTGTAGCTGCTGGCTTTTAATATTTTTTGTTTAGGTGCAATCCCTCTTTAAGTTCCATCCACCCATATGGATTCAGGTCATATACTGTATCTACTCATTCTACAAAGCAAGAAAGTTTTGCTAGTAATGACAGCTGAGGATCAGGGTTAGTGATACAGTACTGGATCCATGTTATCATTATATGCACCTCTCTAAGGGGGCCCCATCCCACTCTGGGCCCTATAGTAGCTGCCAGGGCTGCTATTACTATAGTTATGCCACGTTCACACGATCGGACTTTCACACGATCGGACTTTCCCTTGGACCTCAGCTGCAAAGTCCGGCGGACCAGAGTCCGTCGGACAATTCGATCGTGTGTGGGCTCCAGCGGACTTTTTCCGTCGGATTTTCCGACAGACAAAGTTTTATCTCCTGCTCTCAAATTTTCCGACAACAAAGTCCTATCGGACTTTTTCCGATCGTGTGTAGCGAATTCCGACGGACAAAGTGCCACGCATGCTCAGATCACATTACAAGACCAAAGCTATTGGCTACGCAATACGTCGTACGCAACGAACGTCACCACGTCCAGGATGATCGGATTTTCCGACAACTTTGTCCGACCGCGTGTATGCAACACCAGTGTCGGACAAAATCAGTCGGAAAAATTCTGACGGATTTTGTGGTCGGAATTTCGTGTGTACGGGGCATTATACATCACCGGGTTCTTGACGGTCAAAAGTTCAGCGAACTTTTGTGTGACCGTGTGTATGCAAGACAAGCTTGAGCGGAATTCCGTCAGAAAAACCATTGAAGATTTTTCAGACGGAAAATCCGCTCGTGTGTACGCGACATAAGAGAATTTTCCTTCCTTTGGCGGAATTTGCCCTCACATTTTGTTGTTAATAGAGAACAGGAAGTCTGAAAAAATGTCCCCAAGATGGCAAAAAATGAACGCCTAACGAGGCCTCCCTTACTTTATCCAAAAAGAAAAAAGAAAGTTTCAGCTTCAGATATACTGCAATTTATTTGTAAAGGGAAGCATGAAAGGAACGTTGTAATGGGGAAGATGTCATGGAAAGGTTTATGAAGGGGACATGTTGAGGGCTTTGGCTCTCTAATGAGGCGCATGCCTAGTCATGTCATTGCCGGTCTCCTCTATGAACGACCCCCCGGTCCCCTCTCCTATATTAGCGGATGTCTATTCTGCACACCTCTCCTCATGTGTTATCTGAATTTACATCACGGCCTGGGAGATCGCTCTAATCCACAGATGACATGTGTCGCTGCAATCTACTGCCAGCTGTCCTATCACCGTTCTGCACAAACAAATCCAATTATACGGCAGCAACGGGCATCAGAAACTCTGCAGTGATGGATGGATGGTTGTTATTGGGGATTATCTAAACGCGGGCCTTTTCTCATGAAAAGAAATCACTTGGCTATTCACTGTCCCGTAGCTTAAAGGAAAACTCCAGCAAATATAAAAGAATACCCTTTAAAGCAGCCATACTCAACCAGGGTTCCGTGGAACCTTAGGGTTCCTCCAGAGATTGCTAGGGGTTCCTTAACCACTTCCCGCCCGGTCAATAGCAAATTGACGTCCGGAAGTGGTTTCGTTATCCTGACTGGGCGTCATATGACGTCCTTCAGGATAACAGCCGCCGCGAACATCGCGGCGATCGGTGGAGCGGTGTGTCAGTCTGACACACTGCTACACCGATCTTGGTAAAGAGCCTCCGGCGGAGGCTCTTTACCACGTGATCAGCCGTGTCCAATCACGGCTGATCACAATGTACACAGGAAGAGCCGTTAATCGGCTTTTCCTCACTCGCGTCTGAGACGCAAGTAGAGGAGAGACGATCGGCGGCTCTCCTGACAGGGGGGGTCTGCGCTGATTGTTTAACAGCGCAGCCCCCCCCCCTCAGATGCCCACACTAGACCACCAGGGAAGCCCCCAGGACCACCAGGGAAGCCCCCAGCATGTGGATGGCCAGGTACATCCCCCATGGCCATCCACATGCTAAAAAAAAATGCCCAAAATATGCCAATCAGTGCCCACAAATGGGCACTGATTGGCACATCATATATGTTAGAAAACAGGGATGTCATCAGTGCCACCCATCAGCGTCCATCAGTGCCACCTATCAGTGCCTATCCGTGCCCATCCAGGCCCACCTATCAGTGCCCATCCATGCCACCTATCCGTGCCACCTTTATGTATGCATCAGTGCCACCCATAAGTACCCATCAGTGCCGTCTATGAGTGCCCATCAGTGCTGCCTATGAGTGCCCATCAGTGCCACCTGAGTGCCCATAAGTGTCGCATACCAGTGCCACCTATCAGTGCCCATCAGTGCCGCCTATCAGTGCCCATCAGTGCCGCCTATCAGTGTCCATCATTGGTGCCACCTCATTGGTGCCACCTCATCGGTGCCCATCAGTGCCGCCTTATCAGTGCCCATCAGTGCCGCCTTATCAGTGCCCATCATTGAAGAAGAAAACGCACTTATTTACAAAAAAAATTAACAGTGACAAAGAAAAACTTATTTTTTTTGTCTTTTTTTGTTTGTTGCGCAAAAAATAAAAATCGCAGAGGTGATCAAATACCACCAAAAGAAAGCTCTATTTGTTGGAACAAAATGATAAAAAATTTGTTTAGGGTGCAGTGTTGTATGACCGCGCAATTGTCATTCAAATTGCGACAGCGCTGAAAGCTGAAAATTGGCCTGGGCGGGAAGGTGTCTAAGTGTCTGGTATTGAAGTGGTTAAGCAATAGCTAATTGGACTCCCATTTGAGGGTGCCTATTAAGGATGAGCCCGGTGTTCGATTCGAACCCATGTTCGAATCGAGCACCGGGTGTTCGCTCGCTCGGCGAGCCCAGAACTATTGGGACCGCTCGCATCAAATTCGTGTGATGCGAGCGGCCCCGCAATGCATTGCGGCCCGCGCAGTGCAATGCTGGCTGATGATTGGCCAAGCATGCACTGTGACCCCGCATGCTTGGCCAATCACAGCGCCGGCAGCGAGGAGAGCCATAATTGGCTACAGGCAGGATGCCTGTAGCCAATTATAGCTCAGGGGCTTTAATACACGCCCCACGGTATAAGAGGCCGCCGCGGCGGCGGCCTCGCATATTATGTTTCACTCACAGTGTCAGCGTGTCAGTGTGCTGCTGACTGCTGACAACAATATGTTCTTTATTTCTGGGGATATGTGTGTGCATGCTGTTAGAACAGCATTGCAGTATCACATCTGGGGGGTGTCTATAGGTAGCCTGTGAAGGAGGGCAGGTTTCCTGTGCTTAGAACTTTCCCTGCAAAAAAGTGTCATTTTTGCAGGAAGAAAGCTATTTAAATCACTCGCGGCTAATGAATTGATGGCTCCTGTAACACAGAGAGCTGTCATTCATTAATAAAAAACAAAAAAAAAAAGCGTAGGGGTCCCCCCAAATTCAATAACCAGGCCCTTCAGGTCTGGGATGGATATTAAGGGGGATCCCAGCCAAAAAAAAAAAAAAAAAAAAATGGCGTAGGGTCCCCCTCAAAATCCATACCAGACCCTTGAGGTCTGGTATGGATTTTAAGGGGAACCCTAGCCAAAAAAAATGGCGTGGGGTCCCCCTCAAAATCCATACCAGACCCTTATCCGAGCACGCAACCTGGCAGGCCGCAGGAAAAGAGGGGGGGACGAGAGCGGCCCCCCCTCTCGCCTGAACCGTACCAGGCCACATGCCCTCAACATTGGGAGGATGCTTTGGGGGTCTAAGACCCCTAAAGCACCTTGTCCCCATGTTGATTAGGACAAGGGCCTCTTCCCCACAACCCTGGCCGGTGGTTGTGGGGGTCTGCGGGCGGGGGGCTTATCGGAATCTGGAAGCCCCCTTTAACAAGGGGACCCCCAGATCCCGGCCCCCCCCCTGTGTGAAATGGTAAGGGGGTACAAAAGTACCCCTACCATTTCACCAAAAAAGTGGCAAAAATGGTAAAAAGGACAGGAGACAGTCTTTGACAATTCCTTTATTAAAATCTTCTTTCTTCTTTCTTCATCCTTCGGTTTCTTCATCTTCTCCTTCCTTCATCTTCTTCCATCTTCTTCTTCCATTTTCTTCTTCCTCCGATCCGCTTCTTCTTGCGCTGGTCTTCTCGTCCTTCTCGTCCGGCATCTTCTTCCGTCGGCGTCGGCGTCGGTGTCTCTGTCTCTTCTTGGGCCGCTCCGCGCAATGGGAGGCTCCCGCTGTGTGAGGCTCCGCTCCGTCTGACAGGTCTTTTATAATGGAGGGCACCTGGTGACCCCGCCCCCTCTGACGCACAGGGACGTCATGGGGAATTCCATGATGGCTTTCCCCATGATGTCAGAGGGGGGCGGGGTCACCAGGTGCCCTCCGTTTTAAAAGACCTGTCAGATGGAGCGGAGCCTCACACAGCGGGAGCCTCCCATTGCGCGGAGCGGCCCAAGAAGACACCGACACCGACGCCGACGCCGACGGAAGAAGATGCCGGACGAGAAGGACGAGAAGACCAGCGCAAGAAGAAGCGGATCGGAGGAAGAAGAAAATGGAAGAAGAAGATGGAAGAAGATGAAGGAAGGAGAAGATGAAGAATCCGAAGGATGAAGAAAGAAGAAAGAAGATTTTAATAAAGGAATTGTCAAAGACTGTCTCCTGTCCTTTTTACCATTTTTGCCACTTTTTTGGTGAAATGGTAGGGGTACTTTTGTACCCCCTTACCATTTCACACAGGGGGGGGGCCGGGATCTGGGGGTCCCCTTGTTAAAGGGGGCTTCCAGATTCCGATAAGCCCCCCGCCCGCAGACCCCCACAACCACCGGCCAGGGTTGTGGGGAAGAGGCCCTTGTCCTAATCAACATGGGGACAAGGTGCTTTAGGGGTCTTAGACCCCCAAAGCATCCTCCCAATGTTGAGGGCATGTGGCCTGGTACGGTTCAGGCGAGAGGGGGGGCCGCTCTCGTCCCCCCTCTTTTCCTGCGGCCTGCCAGGTTGCGTGCTCGGATAAGGGTCTGGTATGGATTTTGAGGGGGACCCCACGCCATTTTTTTTGGCTAGGGTTCCCCTTAAAATCCATACCAGACCTCAAGGGTCTGGTATGGATTTTGAGGGGGACCCTACGCCATTTTTTTTTTTTTTTTTTTGGCTGGGATCCCCCTTAATATCCATCCCAGACCTGAAGGGCCTGGTTATTGAATTTGGGGGGACCCCTACGCTTTTTTTTTTTTCATTTTTTTTTTTTTTTATCAATGACTTTTTTTTATGAATGAGTTTCAATGAATCACTGTTCTCTGTGTTACGGGAGCCGTGAATTAACATTAGCCGCGAGTGATTTTAAATAGCTTTTTTACTTTCAAAAATGACACTTTGCGCAGAGACAGTTCTAAACACGGGAAACATGCGCCCCTTTACAGGCATACTATAGACACCCCCCAGGTACGAAATTTAAAGGAATATTACACTTTTATTGTTTCAATTTAAGCATTATTAAAATCACTGCTCCTGAAAAAACGGCCGTTTTTAAAAAAAAATTTTGCATTGATACATGTCCCCTGGGGCAGGACCCAGGTCCCCAAACACTTTTTATGACATTAACATGCATATTAGCCTTTAAAATGAGCACTTTTAATTTCGAACGTTCGCATCCATTATAACTAATAGGGTTCTAAAGCTCGCACGGACTTTAGGTCCGTTCGCGGGTTCTGGTGCGAGCCGAACGGGGGGTGTTCGGCTCATCCCTAGTGCCTATGTAGTTCTGGGGCCAACACAACACGACAGAGTCAGTGGCATGGCATCAATTATCCTTTTTGCTAACTATAAGGGAGGCATTCTTCACACTGCCGACCAAGGTAGACTTTTTCCCACTGACCTCCAATGAATTGGTTTTAGCGGGGTTTCCTCAAGACCTGAAATTTATTTCAAGGGTTCCCCAAAAGGTAAAAAGGTTGAGAATGGATGCTTTAAAGCCTAACTTTACCTAAAACAAAAAAAATCATCAAAAGGGACCTTTGGTGAGATATTTGCATTGTGCTTCCGTGTCCTCTTTTCACCAAAATCTTCCTCCTTTGATGCCCCCCCCCCCCAACCCTGCTGCCATAATCTTCCAAAACAACAGGGGTTAATAGAACCAAGGGGTTGTCAAAATCATTTATCAAGAGAGTCCAACTAGAGCCCTTTCCACCCAGCTCCTCCATTTATAGAAACCTTTACCACAGCTTTTATGAATAAAACTAGCGGAGGGCAGGCAGATGACTGAAAGGTCTAAACCCCTCCATTCACAGGTCACGTTTCATTCATAGAAGCTGTAGCAAAGGTTTCTATGAATGGAGAAGCTGGGCGGAAAGGTCCGGCATAGGTGGCCACTCTTGATGAGTGCCTGTGACAACCCCTTGTTCTACTAACACCCACCGCTTTGGAAGATTACGGATGATAAGGCTCAATAGGTTAATCTTACCCAAGAAAGAAAAAAAGTACTACCTTGAGGACCAGTATAAGAAGAGGGTAGGGAAATCAGCAACCATTGTGTAGAAAGAGGGCTAGGGAAAATAGAGTGGGATTCCAGAATCTTTTGGGACACACCCAAAACAGGAGATGTCCTCAACTGAGAGGTGGAAGAAACTAGGAAACCTTCCTCAAAATATTACAGATAGAATAGTGGAAGAAGTAACCTCTACGCAACAGGTCCCAGCTACTCCAGAAGATTACGGGTGCTAAGGTTCAATAGGTTAATCCTCAGCAAAGAAAACCTTCAATAGGCCTATCTTGAGGACCAGTATAAGAAGAGGGTAAGGAAATCAACAACCATTGTGTAGAAAAGGGGTTGGGCAGGAATAGCAGAGTGGGATTCCAAAAAGAAAAGGCCCTCTGCTGAGGAACTAAAGGGTAAAATAAATTAGGAAATCTTCCTCAAAAGATTACAGCCAGAATAGTGGAAGAAACAACCTCTACACAGCAGGTCCCACAGTGGACCTTCGAGATTACCTCTATCCCCATGGGGAACCATAGTAGAGTAACAATTTAAGATGGCAACTGGACTCCAGAGAAGTACAGGGCTAGTAACAGAAGAGTGACTCTTCGGGAGGAAGACGTGGGACATACATGAGAAAACCCCCCACTGGCTAGTAGGAATGGGCTCGGGCGTTTTCGGGATCCCACCTGTTGGATCTCGCCAGGAAGCCGACACTGCACACCGCTAATCACAGGCACTGAGAAATTTCCCGATTCGGGATCTGCACAGATCGGGGAATGTCTTAGTCCCGGTGATTAGCGGTGTGAATTGTCAGCTTCCTGGTGGGATTGGACAGGTGGGAACCCGAAAAATGGCCAGGCCGATCTCTACTGGCTAGGGATATATAGTCAATCGATGGAATAGAAATTACACTTAGACACTGGAAATAGTGTGTGTATAAAGGTCATACAGAGGGGAAACCAAATGAGAAAGACGTTAACCTATTGTAGCAAGGGGAGATCTTAAACCACCTGAGGAGAAGAAATAGCAGTTTACACCTGCAGTGTTGGGGAACTCAGAGAGCAATTGAACAACCAAGGCAACACAGGAAGCCATAAAGGGAATTAAACTAAAGGATATTACTTAAAGAGTTCTTGAGAGCAACTGTCATGGTCAGGGGTCAGGCATAGAGACTGGAAGCTTTAGCAGCAGTGATGCTCTCTGACCAGCAGGCAAAGTACACAAACAGGTCACCCAAGCGGATGGCAGGGGCTCACCTGAGGTGTGGGGTCTAAGCAGTAACCTGATGGTGGAGATGGGTTTTGCCATGTGTTTGTACTAGATCAGGGTCCTCAAGATCACCCCATTAGGCGGTGAGCAACCTGGGGTCCAGTAGCAGATATAGCAGGTTGGGATCAGAAGTATAGTCAGTAAACAAGCTAAAGGCCGGTAACAAGTGCTTGCAGGTTGGGATAAAGCAGAAGTATATTCAAGGAACAAGCCAAAGGTCGGTAACGAGTGGCAGTGAATATACAGACAGCAGCAGGAGTGACATGAGCGAGATATTGGCTGGAGAGAGAACAATAATCTGGCAAACAGGAAGTGAAAATGCATGGCTTAAATAGGAAGATCATGGGAGGAGCAAAGAGTTATAGGTTCACAAGTTGCAAAGTCAAGATTGTCTAATGGATCAGACAGGGAGCTGTCCAGCATCTCAAGTGGCTCATCAAAAAGAGTTACTGTCATGCCGCGTACACACGACTGGACTTTCCGGCAGAAAAGGTCAGACGGTCTTCCCGACGGAGTTACGAACGAACGGACTAAAGTCTGTTCGTTTTTGAACGTGAGGACGTACGACGGGACTAGAAAAGGAAGTTCAATATCAAATAGCCAATAGCTGCCCTTGCGTCGTATTTGGTCCGTCGGACCAGCACACAGCCAAACGGTTTTCCCGATAGGAATTGATTCCGTCTGAAATATTTGAAACATGTTCTATTTCTAGGTCCGTCTGAATTATTCTTGAAAAACGATCGGATCACCCCACACACGATCGGAATATCCGACAGAATGATTCCGTCTGAACTTTTCTGCCGGAAAGTCCGGTAGTGTGTACGCGGCATTAGACACAGCAGAGGTCCCGGGTTCAGATCCAGGCCCTGATAGTAACATCTGCATCCAATCAAGTCAAAATGACAGCAACAATGACTTTCAAAACCAAAAAGATTAATCAGAAGACTAGTCCAAAATCCAGACTATCCAACTCAAGGACAGAAATGGAATATGTAAGGAGAAAAATTGTAGAAGTAAGAAAAGTCCAAACGGAGTAAACTTCTTACAAGGATTGCAGTAGACAGGTGCCTGATCCTGCAAGAAGTGCAAAAATTTAGGGACAGACTAACCAGAAAGAAGGACTGCAAGAAACTCCTCATAGATTAAACCAAAATAATAACGGGGGCAGTAGGATGGACATAGTCAGTGCTGGAGAGGAGTCCAGAGCTACGTGAGGAATCAATATAGTAAATTTCTCATTCAGAAAGAGAATAGCATTGTAGGTTGAGGGGTCTCATCCACTCCCCAGTTACCTCACTAACTTTTGGGAAGTTTGACAGAAGTCATCCTGTAAACATGTTCCACCAGGTTCTAGACTTCCAACAGACTGACCTTAAGAATTCTCTTTTTTGCAGGTTCTCTCTATAGATAAGATTCCCTTTAGTCTGCACCTTTGCAACCATATCCAATAGAGCATATCCAATAGGGCTTATCCAATAGGGCTTATCCAATAGGGCGAATCAATTGTAATCAAAATCATTCCAAATTAAACCAAGTATACAAAAAAAACTATTTTTTTTCAATCACGCTATCAAAAATTAATATAAAGGCCAAGTCAGAATAGGTATGATTACCCAAAACAAGTCATGCAAAATTAGTACAGAGATTGGTACAACACTTATGCCCCGTACACACGGTCGGATTTTCCGACGGAAAATGTCCTATCGGACAATGTTGTCGGAAATTCCGACCGTGTGTAGGCTTCATCGGACTTTTTCCATCAGATTTTCCGACGGACAAAGTTTTATCTCCTGCTCTCAAATTTTCCGACAACAAAGTCCGATCGGACTTTTTCCGATCAAGTGTAGCGAATTCTGACGGAGAAAGTGCCACGCATGCTCAGATCACATTACAAGTCCAAAGCTATTGGCTACTAGCCTCTACGTAGTCCCGTCGTACGCAACGAACGTCACCACGTTCAGGATGATCGGATTTTCCGACAACTTTGTCCGACCGTGTGTATGCAACACCAATGTCGGACAAAATCCGTCGGAAAAAATCCGACGGATTTTGTGGTCGGAATTTCCGAATGTGTGTACGGGGCATTATACTACTGCACACCAAGACCTGTATGACTGACTCTATAAACCCCCAAAAATAGATTTACAAAAAAACAAAGTAACTGTTACCACAGCCCACACCAAAATGTATAATAAAAGATTCATATATTATTGTCAAAAACCATGGTTGACTCCCATTAAAGATCCTCCACACTCCAATAAAATACAGAATCCCAATGTGTCCCTATGGCAGTTTAATTTCCATTAATATGATCCTTAAAGCGGAGCTCCACCCAAGGGGAAGCTGACCTCCGCTACCACATTTGGCACCTTTCAGGAGGAGGAGCGGGTTCCCGGGTTTTGACAGGTCCCCTGCTCCCACTTCCGGCGACCTCAACCGGAAGTTTGTGCCCCCTCCTCCTTCCCCTGCTGCCGGACCATTTACAAATCGCAGCGCACTTCGCGCATGTGCAATAGGGAACTGGCTGTAAAACCACAAGGCTTCACTGCCGGTTTCCCTGAGCCAAAATGGTGGCGGAAGCACCCATGAGTTGATCGAAGAATAGTCTTGGGTGAAGACACAGCTGGATTCGTGGACAGGTAAGTGTCATAACAATACAAGTCCGCAGCTACAGTATTTGTAGCTGCTGACTTTAAAAAATTTTCTGAAGGAGCCCGGAGCTCCTCTTTAAGTCAGGCCATAGATGGATCGAAATTTGGCCAGTTCAGCATGGACCGGACAAATTTTGAGCCATCTATGGGCAGGCTGGTTGTACTGAATTTGTATATCTATTGATCGAACTTCAGTGCAACCAGCGCGTCCGCTTTTTTTTTTTTTTACGATCATTGCCAGAGGCTATAGCCACCAGCAGTGATTATTGTATTCTCCCAGTAGAAGCACTGCAGGAGGAATTCCTCCATCAACTCTGACTGTGTTGATGGGGGAATCAAGCAATTTTCTTTCCTTCAACCCCTGTTGGAGCACAGAAAATTGATAATGTAAGGCCTTAACCAGGGGTCTCAAAACTGGCTGTTTCGGAACTACAAGTCCCATCATGCCTCTGCCTGTGGTAGCCATGCTTGTAACTGTCAGCCTTGCAATGCCTCATGGGACTTGTAGTTTTGCAACAGCTGGAGGGCCGCCAGATTGAGACCCCTGCTTAGAACAGAACATATACATTGCAAAACAAAAGCTGCACAGCAACCAATTCGAAAAAATATCCAACAGTTACTGTAATGTAGTGACTCCACAATACATAAGATATATGGGAATAGGCAAGTAAGCACCCATCCCCCAGTTGGTATTAAAATACGTTGTAGTATTCCCCATACACTGAAAACAGGGCATAGCTTTGTAGATCCTCTCAGAACTTGTTTTTCTCTTAAAAAGGTCTTAAAGCGGAGTTCCCATTTTTAAATTTTTTTTTTTTTATTCAGGATGCATATTTTTTTTCTCTAAGCCCCCATACACACGGTCGGAAATTCCGACCACAAAATCCGTTGGATTTTTTCAGACGGATTTTGTCCGACGCTGGTGTTGCATACAAACGGTCGGACAAAGTTGTCGGAAAATCCGATCATCCTGAACGTGGTGACGTTTGTTGCCTACGACGGGACTACGTAGAGGCTAGTAGCCAATAGCTTCGGTCTCGTACTTTGATCTGAGCATGCGTGGCACTTTGTCCGTCGGAATTCTCTACACACGATCGGAAAAAGTCCGATTGGATTTTGTTGTCGGAAAAAAATTTGAGAGCAGGATCTCAAGTTTTTACGACAACATGGTCCGATCGGACATTTTCGGTTGGAATATCCGACTGTGTGTACGGGGGCTTAGGCTTATTTAGAGAACTCACGTTTGTGTGATTAATCGGCGCTCGATTGCCGATTTCATAGAGGAATATATCTTATATTCCTCTTTCGTGGCAGTTTCCATAGTGCTTGTCGGCATGTGAAGCCCACAAGCACCATCTTCCGGGCTCTGGTGCAGCTGAGCGGCCAGCATGCACCGCCCATACTCGCGCATGCGCAGTATGTACGGCGCAGCGCCGTACACTTCTGACGTTGCCATCACAACGGGCGTCGTCGCCGGAAGTGCCCGCCCCCGTTGTGATGGCAACGAAGCCCTCAACGCTGCCCAGTGACTCCTGGGAAATGATGAAAGACATCTCCCAAGAGCACTAGCGAGCACGGGCTGAAGTGAAGCCTTGGAGAGGAAGAGGCAGATTACGAGGGACCCCCTAGCAACAGACCTGAAAAGTTGAGTAAAAATTTTTTTTCCAAAGGTTATTGTTATTTGTATTTATTGTAGCTGAATACTGTAAAAAAAAAATTATGACTGGAACTCCGCTTTAAAGAAGAAGTCTTCTGTCCCCCAGGGAACAGAGTACATGTAGTACTTTGTCCCATCTACCTAGATACTGTGAAAGACTAGCTACCTGATCAGACATGAGGACCCCCCCCCCCCACACACTCCCAGCCATCTGACAACACAGCTAGCAAGGAGATCGCTACATTGATAGCTGATGCTTACCCTGTTTCCCCGAAAATAAGACCTAGCGTGATTGTCGGTGATGGCTGCAATATAAGCCCTACCCCCCAAATAAGCCCTACCCTGAAAATAAGACCTACAAGGACTTTAACTAGGGCTTATTTGGGGGGTAGGGCTTATATTGCAGCCATCACCGACAATCACGCTAGGTCTTATTTTCGGGGGAAACAGGGTATCTATTGAGAGTCAATGGCTGGAAGCACTTTCATGAGACAAGTACCAGCAAGAGGAATGCACAGGAAGGGGGGCGTGTCCGCTTCCTGTCCCTTTGCATTGCTCTTGCCGGTTTTAGGAAAATTCTTGGAGTTGCAAAAAGCCAGTTATCAGTGCAGTCATGTCTTTGCCAGCTGCGTTGTCGGAAAGGCTGTGGGGGGAGGGCGGATCCTGTCTGGCCTCGTAGTTAGCCTTCCATAACATGTAGGAAGATGGAACAAAGTACTACATGTACGTTGTCCCCCTGGGGGACAGAAAACTACAATTATATAAAGAAAATACTTTTTTTTTTTTTTTTTTAATACAAACTGTAACTTTCCAGACCCTTACTGATTTTATAAATGTTTTTTAAAGGACATGGCAATCATATTGTGCTACTACTGTCACCATAACCAGTAAAGCGGTGTGCTGTAAATCCCAACACTAGGGAATACATGTATATACAAGCAGATTGTAATCCCACAGAGATGGAAACAAGCTGGAGGCAAGGTAAGGCCAAGACATGTCCTGTAGAACTAGCGGGGGGCATTAACCACTTCAGCCCCGGAAGATTTGACCCACTTCCTGACCAGAACACTTTTTACAAATTTGGCACTGCGCTGATTTATCTGACAATTGCGCGGTCGTGTGACGCTGTATTCAAACTAAATTCGTGTCCTTTTTTTCTCCAACAAATAGCGATTTCTTTTGGTGGCATTTGATCACCTCTGCAGTTTTTATTTTGTGCGCTATAAACAAAAAAAAAAAGCGCCAAATTTTGAAAAAAAAAACATTTTTTTTACTTCCTGCTATAATACATATATCCCAAAAATATATAAAAAAAATCAGTTTAGGCTGATATATATTCTTCTACATATATTTGGTAAAAAAAAAAAAAAAAATCGCAATAGGCGTATATTGATTGCTTTACGCAAAATGTATCATGTCTACAAACTACAGGATCGATTTAGGGACTTTTATTTATTTTTTCACTGGTAATGGTGGTGATCTGCGATTTTTTAGCAGGACTGCGACAGACAAATCTGACCCCCAATTACACTTTTTGGGAACCAGTGCTATAAAAATGCACTGAACAATGTACAGTATAAATGTCACTGGCAGGGAAGGGGTTAACACTAGAAGGCAAAGGGTCCTGAAATGACATTGCTGCCGATGGACACAGTTGACCGACTTTGGGGCCCTGTATCTCGGGGTGCTAGGAATATGTTGTAGTGTTGGTTCCACTGGGTTTGCACACCAAATTTGGGGTTCCTAGCATCAAGTGGCCCCGAGATACGGGGCCCCAAAGTTGGGTCGGAAAATGTCAAGCACTTTTCTGCAGCAGAAAATTACATTTTCCAAACCGATTTTGGGGCCCCGTATCTCGGGGCCACTTAATGCTAGGAACAAATTTGGATATGTTGTAGTGTTGGTTCCACTGGGTTTGCACACCAAATTTGGGGTTCCTAGCACCAAGTCGCCCCGAGATACGGGGCTGCAAATTCGGGTCGGAAAATGAAATTTTTTGCTGCAGAAAAGTGCTTGACTCGAGTATAAGCCGAGGGGGGCATTTTCAGCGCAAAAAAAATGTGCTGAAAAACTCGGCTTATACTCGAGTATATATACGGTAATTGATCCCCAAGCTAAAGATGACTTAGTAGTTGGTGGAGAAACCCTTGTGGGCAATCACAGAGGTCAGATGTTTCTTGTATTTGGTTACCAGGCGAAATTGTAACAGCAAAGCTGATCACAACATGCAGGCTGATATCTTAACCACTTCAGCCCCGGACCAATTGGCAGCCAAAGGACCAGGCCCCTTTTTGCGATTCGGCACTGCATCGCTTTAACTGACAATTGCGCGGTCGTGCGACGTGGCTCCCAAACAAAATTGGCGTCCTTTTTTTCCCACAAATAGAGCTTTCTTTTGGTGGTATTTGATCATAATCTCTGCAGTTTTTATTTTTTTGCGTTATAAACAAAAAAATAGCGACAATTTTAATAAAAAATTATTTATTTTTTTTTGCTATAATAACTATCCCCAAAAAATATATAAAAAAACATTTTTTTTTTCCTCAGTTTAGGCCGATACGTATTCTTCTACATATTTTTGGTAAAAAAAATCGCAATTAGCGATTATTGATTAGTTTGCGCAAAAGTTATAGCGTTTACAAAATAGGGGATAGTTTTATAGCATTTTTATTAATATTTATACAGAAATCAGTGCTATTTAAATAGCACTGATTCCTATGTAAATGACAGTGGCAGTGAAGGAGTTAACCACTAGGGGGCGGGGAGGAGTCAGTGTGACGTGTTATGTTTTTTTTTTTACATTAGGGGGCGTGGCTGTATGTCTGACGTCATTGATCTTCTTTCCCGATGACCGGGAACAGCCGATCAGTGATCAGTTTACACAGACCTCTCCCCGTTCTTCAGCTCCGTGACCCGATCGCGGGACACCAGCGGCGATCGGGTCCGCTGTTCCCACGGCCGTGGTCACGGAGCTCCCGACCGGGTCGCGAGCGCGCCGCTGGCGGCGCGCGCGCGACCCACGGGCAGGCAATTTAAAGGGGACGTACCCGTACGTGCTTTTGCCTGCCCGTGCCATTCTGTAGACGTATATCTACATGAGGCGGTCGGGAAGCGGTTAAAGGGGTTGTAAAGGTTTGTTTTTTATTTTCTAAATAGGTTCCTTTAACCGCTTCCCGACTGCCTCCTGCACATATACGTCGGCAGAATGGCACGGCTAGGCAAAAGCACGTACAGGTACGTCCCCTTAAACTGCCTAACCGTGGGGTCGCGGGCGTGCCGCCGCCGGCGCGCTCGCGACCCGGTCGGGAGCTCCGTGACCCCGGCCGCGGGACCAGCGGACCCGATCGCCGCTGGTGTCCCGCGATCGGGTCACGGAGCTGAAGAACGGGGAGAGGTCTGTGTAAACAAACTCTCCCCGCGCTTCCTACACTGCCTGTCACTGATCGGCTGTTCCCTGTCATCGGGAAAGCCGATCAATGACGTCAGACGTACAGCCCCGCCCCCTACTGTAAAAAAAAACACAACACGTCACACTGACTCCTCCCCGCCCCCTAGTGGTTAACTCCTTCACTGCCACTGTCATTTACACAGTAATCAGTGCATTTAAATAGCATTGATTTCTGTATAAATGACAATGGTCCCAAAAATGTGTCAAAAATGTCCGATGTGTCCGCCATAATGTCGCAGTCACAATAAAAATCGCTGATCGCCACCATTACTAGTAAAAAAAAAAAAATATTAATAAAAAATGCTATAAAACTATCCCCTATTTTGTAAACGCTATAACTTTTGCGCAAACCAATCAATAATCGCTAATTGCGATTTTTTTTTACCAAAAATATGTAGAAGAATACGTATCGGCCTAAACTGAGGAAAAAAAAAAATTTTTTATATTTTTTTTGGGGGATATTTATTATAGCAAAAAGTAAAAAATATTGCATTTTTTTTCAAAATTGTCGCTCTATTTTTGTTTATAGCGCAAAAAAAAAAAAAAAAAAAAAAAAAAAGACAGGGGCGATCAAACACCACCAAAAGAAAGCTCTATTTGTGGGGAAAAAAGGACGCCAATTTTGTTTGGGAGCCACGTCGCACGACCGCGCAATTGTCAGTTAAAGCGACGCAGTGCCGAATCGCAAAAAGGGGCCTGGTCCTTTGGCTGCCAATTGGTCCGGGGCTGAAGTGGTTAAAGGGGTTGTAAAGGTTCGTTTTTTTATTTTCTAAATAGGTTCCTTTAAGCTAGTGCATTGTTGGTTCACTTACCTTTTCCTTCAATTTCCCTTCTAAATGTTTTTTTTCTTTGTCTGAATTTCTCACTTCCTGTTTCCCCTCAGTAAACTTCACACCATCATCCGAGCGGTGTTTAGTCAGCCAGAACAGCTTACTGAGGAGGAACAGGAAGTGAGAAATTCAGACAAAGAAAACAAAGAAAAAAAACATTTAGAAGGGAAATTGAAAGAAAAGGTAAGTGAACCAACAATGCACTAGCTTAAAGGAACCTATTTAAAAAAATAAAAAACAAACCTTTACAACCCCTTTATTAGAGAGGTTCCAGGATAAAGGCTACAAATCTATAGATTTAGAGAAAATTAAAAAGAAATGTATAGCGGAGACCTGTTCAAATCTCCCCTGTCAGAACGGAGACTTGCCTTGTTTACACAGGCAGATCCCTGTTCTGTCACTACGGGGAACGATCATGGGTGGCCGGTGGACTTTGAGTCCGCTGGACACGCTTATTAGCTCCCCCACTGGCCAATGGGAGCGCGTGCCCACAAATCGCCGTGTACGAACCCAACGTACACCTACGGCAAATTGTCATGCCCCTCCCCCCACAGTTAGAAACACCTCCCAGGGAACACATTTCACCCCTTGATCGCCCCCTAGTGTTAATTCCTTCCCTGCCAGTGACATTTATACAGTAATCAATGCATTTTTATAGCTCTGATCGCTGTATAAATGACAATGGTCCCAAAAAAGTGTCAAAAGTGTCCGATCTGTCCACTACAATCCCGCAAAAAAAAAAATCGCAGATCGCCGCCATTACTGGTAAAAAAAAAATGAATAATAAAAATGCCATAAATCTATTTTGTAGACTCTATATTGATTGGTTTGCGCAAAAGTTATACACTTATTGCGATTTTATTTACCAAAAATATGTAGAAGAATATATATTGGCCTAAACTGATGAAGACATTTTTTATTTATTTTTTTGGGGATATTTATTATAGCAGCAAGTAAAAAAAATACATATTTTTTTCAAAATGGTCGCTCTTTTTTTGTTTATAGCGCAAAAAATAAAAACCGCAGAGGTGATCAAATACCACCAAAAGAAAGCTCTAGTTGTGGGGAAAAAAGGACGTCAATTTTGTTTGGGTACAGCGTCGCACGACCGTGCAATTGTCAGTTAAGGTGACGTAACGCTGTGGCGCAAAAAAATGGCCTGGTCATTAAGGGGGTAAATCCTTCCGGGGGGCTGAAGTGGTTAAATCATAGAGGCTCAGCATCAAAACATGAATGGTCTGGTCTGGTAGGGTGGTCTGCATGCAAATACAGCCTGCCTAGGAGCGCCCACCCATCCAGACTGACACCCACCCACGAAGACATCTTGATATTTGCATAACTCCTCCCAATAGCCCGCCCACTGCTTGCATCAGGGCTGAGAGCTTTTGAGAGGAGAATGGAGGCTGGGCTCTGGGATGTTTTCTGGAAGCCATGTACACGCCCCTGCTGGCTCCTCCCACCAGACACAATCTGCTCGCATAGCACAGAGAAGCACAGAGATCTAGTGATTATGTCACTGAGTCTAAAATAAGGTAATAATAACGGAAATGTTTTATGTAAAAAAATTATAAGGGGGGAAAAGGATAAACCAGGGAAGGCAAAATATAAGGACAACTCAACTTTATGTGGAGGTGTGAAAACACCAAAGTTATTTATATGTTGCTGATAGATGGCGTTTCCGACCCCCTACTTCCTGTTAGGGGAAGGCTCTTGCAGTTTGGCTTCCTTTATGGCTATTTATACCGCTCTTCTTTGTCCTCAATGTGTAATTTGCTGCTTTTATCTCCTTAAAGGAAAGTTTTCTTTCCAATTTCCCTGCACTGACGGTAACTGAACAACCTTGTCACAGGCGGCGATAATGTGTAGAAACAAAACAGCCGCATCGGTGATGTTAAAGTCAACTATAATACATATTTCATGGTGTAGTTTTAACTAAAAAAATCAAAATTA
>CM053026.1:763268681-763306690 GCA_028564925.1 Lithobates sylvaticus | reverse complement strand
CAAACGGCATCCCCGTGTCCATTTGTATACTTTTTACTAGGGATGCACCGATGCCACTTTTTTGACACTGAGTACGAGTACCGATACTTGACATCATGTACTCGCCGATTCCAATAACCGATACCTATCGACTACGAAGAGAGGGGTGGTTTGGGAGGTGGCAGGGGGTTGTTGTTTGGGAGCCGGGTGATGGCAGGGTGGGAGAGGAGGGGTAAGTGAGGGCAAGGTAGTTGAGGGTGGGGTGAAATAGGGATTGTGGGGTGGGAGAGTTTAGATGGAAAAGGCTGTGAACGCTAAGAGGGGGGGGGGATGGGAATAGGAGGGTTATTGGGAGACATGGGGGCAGAGGGAGGTGACAGCTGGTAGAGGGAAGGAGGAGACAACAGGCAGAGACTGAAGGCATGGTACAGGAGACAGTCAGAGACCGAAGGCATGGTACAGGAGACAGTCAAAGACTGCAGGCATGGTACAGGAGACAGTCAGAGACTGCAGGCATGGTACAGGAGACAGTCAGAGACTGCAGGCATGGTACAGGAGACAGCCAGAGACTGCAGGCATGGTACAGGAGACAGTCAGAGACTGCAGGCATGGTACAGGAGACAGTCAGAGACTGCAGGCATGGTACAGGAGACAGTCAGAGACTGCAGGCATGGTACAGGAGACAGCCAGAGACTGCATGGTACAGGAGACAGTCAGTCAAAGACTGCAGGCATGGTACAGGAGACAGTCAGAGACTGCAGGCATGGTACAGGAGACAGTCAGAGACTGCAGGCATGGTACAGGAGACAGTCAGAGACTGAAGGCATGGTACAGGAGACAGTCAGAGACTGAAGGCATGGTACAGGAGACAGTCAGAGACTGAAGGCATGGTACAGGAGACAGTCAGAGACTGCAGGCATGGTACAGGAGACAGTCAGAGACTGCAGGCATGGTACAGGAGACAGTCAGAGACTGCAGGCATGGTACAGGAGACAGTCAGAGACTGCAGGCATGGTACTGGAGACAGTCAGGGACTGCAGGCATGGTACAGGAGACAGTCAGGGACTGCAGGCATAGTACAGGAGACAGTCAGAGACTGCAGGCATGGTACAGGAGACAGTCAGAGACTGCAGGCATGGTACAGGAGACAGCCAGAGACTGCAGGCATGGTACAGGGAGAGAGCCCCGCTGCTCAGTACAACAGGATACCGCCCGTACAGTGTCTTCATACAGAGAGCGCCCCTGTTCTCTGCCTCAGCATCCAGCCAGGGAGAGCCCGGATCCAGTGCTATGTGTGGTGGGAAGTCAGAGCTGGAGGAGGGAGGTGTGCAGCAAGGAAACAACGCTTGTGGGCTGTTAGGATGGGCGGGCCTGCACCTAGGGATGCCAATGGGAGGAGGAGGCGGGAAGGCACTGTCCGGAGGGCAGGAGGAAGCGGCAAAGGCACTGTCCGGAGGGGAGGAGGAAGCAGGGAAGGCACTTTCCGGAGGGGAGGAGGTGGGTAAGGCACTGTCAGGAGGGGAGGAGGAGGTGGTCAGCTCCCAAGCGACGTCACTTTCGGTATCGGTTTCCGGTATCGGAGCATTTTCGCGAGTACCGATACTCGCGAAAATGGCTAGTATCAGTGCCGATACCGATACCAGTATCGGTGCATCCCTACTTTTTACTTTTGTTCTTTGCTGGGTGGTTTTAAGAGACACTTTTTATTAAATAAATCTTTTTATGATATACTTCACCATGGGAGATTATTCCTTGTTTCATGTCTGACCTGGATACGTGTGGCCATTTCTCCTTGAAGGATTGATCGGAGGTAAACGTGCTGAGACGGATGTCCAGAAATATATAATTTTCCAAAGCTGTTATGATCTCTGTAATAGGGATCATCTCCATCTGGTGAGTAGACTGAGTGCTTGGTGTTGGTGCCCACCCAATGCGTTTCGTCAGCACGTCAGACGTGGTTATTTGGACGTTATTGTTTTGTGATTCTTATCAAGTTGATGGAATTTATGATTACAGTTTATGTACACTTGTGTTTATCATTTAGTGTTTGATCAACTTTCCATTGCAGTGAAACCGGTGTTTGTACATTTTTATTTTGCACTGTATGCACTTTAAATTAGAGTATTAACCCATAGGGAGCGCGGTTCATCACACACATACTTTCACTGACTGTTTTTTCACCACTTTAGAATGGGCAGCTCCATAAGATTACATTTTTAATACACATTTTTTTACATTTATTTATCCAACTGCGCAGATAGGGAAGAATACTAATTGTTCACCTACAAAACACTTGTTAAAGTTTATCTAAACCCAAGAACAAACATATGATATATTGCGGTTTACCAGTCCTGAGATGTGGGGGCTGCAGAGACTTTGAAGTAGAAGTGCCCCACATAGATGAACAGTTGGAGGGGAAGGGGCAGAGGTGCCCTAGGTAGGCGAGCAGTTAAAGAAGAAGGGGTGGAGGTGAACCAGAGAGGTTAGCAGTGGGAGAGGAAGGTGTACAGGTGCCTCAGATAGGTAAACAGTGAGAAAGGAAGGTGTAGAGGTGCACCAGGTAGGTGAAGAGGAAAGGAATGGGTATGGATAGAGGTGCCCCAGGGAGGTGAGCATTGAGAGTGGAATGGATATGGATAGAGGTGCCCCAGGTTGGTGAGCATTGGGAGAGGAATGGGTATGGATAAAGGTGCCCAAGGGAGGTCAGCATTGGGAGTGGAATGGGTATGGATAGAGGTGCCCCAGGGAGGTGAGCATTGAGAGTGGAATGGATATGGATAGAGGTGCCCCAGGGAGGTGAGCATTGGGAGAGGAATGGGTATGGATAAAGGTGCCCGAGGGAGGTCAGCATTGGGAGAGGAATGGGTATGGATAGCGGTGTCCCAGGGAGATGAGCAGAAAGGGAATAAGTATGGATAGAGGTGCCCCAGGTTGGTGAGCATTGGGAGAGGAATGGGTATGGATAGCGGTGTCCCAGGGAGATGAGCAGCAAGGGAATAAGTATGGATAGAGGTGCCTCAGGGAGGTGAGCATTGGGAGTGGAATGGGTATGGATAGATGTTCCCCAGGTTGGTGAGCATTGGGAGAGGAATGGGTATGGATAAAAGGTGCCCAAGGGAGGTCAGCATTGGGAAAGGAATGGGTATGGATAAAGGTTCCCCAGGGAGATGAGCAGGGAAGACATTGTTATGGATAGAGGTGCATCAGGTGGTGAGCATTGGGAGAAATATGGGTATGGATAGAGGTGCCCCAGGGAGGTGAGAAAGAAAGGAATGGGCATGGATAGAGGTGCCCCAGGGAGGTAAGCTATAGGAAAGGAATGGGTATGGATAGAGGTGCCTCAGGGAGATGAGCCATGGGAAAGGAATGGGTATGGACAGAGGTGCTCAAGTGAGGTTAGCATTGGGAGATGAATGGGTATAGATAGAGATGCCCCAGGGAGATGAGAATTGGGAAAGAAATGGGTATAGATAGAGGTGTCTCAGGGAGGTGAGCATTTGGAGAGGTAGGTGTAGAGGTGCCTCAGGGATGTGAGCATTGGGAGAGGTAGGTGTAGAGGTGTCTCAGAGAGGTGAGCATTGGGAGAGGTAGGTGTAGAGGTGCTTTAGGGAGGTGAGCATTGGGAGAGGTAGGTGTAGAGGTGCCTCAGGGAGGTGAGCATTGGGAGAGGTAGGTGTAGAGGTGTCTCAGGAAGGTGTGCATTGGGAGAGGTAGGTGTAGAGGTGTCTCAGGGAGGTGAGCATTGGGAGAGGTAGGTGTAGAGGTGTCTCAGGGAGGTGAGCATTGTGAGAGGTAGGTGTAGAGGTGCCTCAGGGAGGTGAGCATTGGGAGAGGTAGGTGTATAGGTGCCTCAGGGAGGTGAGCATTGGGAGAGGTAGGTGTAGAGGTGCCTCAGGGAGGTGTGCATTGGGAGAGGTAGGTGTAGAGGTGTCTCAGGAAGGTGTGCATTGGGAGAGGTAGGTGTAGAGGTGCCTCAGGGAGGTGAGCATTGTGAGAGGTAGGTGTAGAGGTGCCTCAGGGAGGTGAGCATTGGGAGAGGTAGGTGTAGAGGTGCCTCAGGGAGGTGAGCATTGGGAGAGGTAGGTGTAGAGGTGCCTCAGGGAGGTGAGCATTGGGAGAGGTAGGTGTAGAGGTGTCTCAGGAAGGTGTGCATTGGGAGAGGTAGGTGTAGAGGTGCCTCAGGGAGGTGAGCATTGTGAGAGGTAGGTGTAGAGGTGCCTCAGGGAGGTGAGCATTGGGAGAGGTAGGTGTAGAGGTGCCTCAGGGAGGTGAGCATTGGGAGAGGTAGGTGTAGAGGTGCCTCAGGGAGGTGAGCATTGGGAAAGGTAGGTGTAGAGGTGTCTGAGGATATGGAGGGAGCAGAGGATATTGAGGTGAGCAGAGGATATGGAGGGAGTAGAGGATATGGAGGGAGCAGAGGATATGGAGGAAGTAGAGGATATGGAGGGAGCAGAGGATACGGAGGGAGCAGAGGATATGGAGGGAGTAGAGGATACGGAGGTGAGCAGGGGATACGGAGGTGAGCAGAGGATATGGAGGGAGCAGAGGATATGGAGGGAGCAGAGGATATGGAGGGAGCAGAGGATATGGAGGGAGCAGAGGATATGGAGGGAGCAGAGGATATGGAGGGAGCAGAGGATATGGAGGGAGCAGAGGATATGGAGGGAGCAGAGGATATGGAGGAAGCAGAGGATACGGAGGAAGCAGAGGATACGGAGGGAGCAGAGGATATGGAGGGAGCAGAGGATATGGAGGGAGCAGAGGATATGGAGGGAGCAGAGGATACGGAGGGAGCAGAGGATACGGAGGGAGCAGAGGATATGGAGGGAGTAGAGGATACGGAGGGAGTAGAGGATACGGAGGGAGCAGAGGATATGGAGGGAGCAGAGGATACGGAGGGAGCAGAGGATACGGAGGGAGCAGAGGATACGGAGGGAGCAGAGGATACGGAGGGAGTAGAGGATACGGAGGGAGTAGAGGATATGGAGGGAGTAGAGGTGCAGCAACTAAAATTAATTAAAGAAATGGACAACCTGTATACAATTAAATAAATATATTTTTAAAAAATCTAATAAGTAGTTAAATTCTGGAAATGCAGCCCACAGGGCCACGCTAAGGCCAGCTGCGTCTCCTTCTCCCCCGTGTTCTATGAAGGAGGGCGATTGCTCAGCAGTGGCAGACAAGGACCCCGGGCATGACAGAGGAGAGATAAGCACTGATGTCTAATTGGAGGATGGAAGTTGTAGGTAATTAGTAAATTGCTGATAATTGGAGCCGTTAGCCGCCTGTGACAGCAGATAATTCTGCAGACAATCTGACCCTCCAAGAGCTCATCAGCCCTATAATCCACCCAAACTGTATGATAGCGATACGCTGCAGCCAAATATACATTACAGGAGTGTACTACACAACCCTCCATAGCTGTATATCACAGGTGTGTACTACACAACCCTCCATAGCTGTATATCACAGGTGTGTACTACACAACCCTCCATACCTGTATATCACAGGTGTGTACTACACAACCCTCCATAGCTGTATATCACAGGTGTGTACTACACAACCCTTCCTAGCTGTATATCACAGGGGTGTACTACACAACCCCTCCTAGCTGTATATCACAGGGGTGTACTACACAACCCCTCCTAGCTGTATATCACAGGGGTGTACTACACAACCCCTCCTAGCTGTATATCACAGGGGTGTACTACACAACCCCTCCTAGCTGTATATCACAGGGGTGTACTACACAACCCCTCCTAGCTGTATATCACAGGGGTGTACTACACAACCCTCCATAGCTGTATATCACAGGTGTGTACTACACAACCCTTCCTAGCTGTATATCACAGGAGTGTACTACACAACCCTCCATAGCTGTATATCACAGGTGTGTACTACACAACCCCTCCTAGCTGTATATCACAGGAGTGTACTACACAACCCCTCCTAGCTGTATATCACAGGTGTGTACTACACAACCCCTCCTAGCTGTATATCACAGGTGTGTACTACACAACCCCTCCTAGCTGTATATCACAGGTTTGTACTACACAACCCCTCCTAGCTGTATATCACAGGTGTGTACTACACAACCCCTCCTAGCTGTATATCACAGGTTTGTACTACACAACCCCTCCTAGCTGTATATCACAGGTGTGTACTACACAACCCCTCCTAGCTGTATATCACAGGTGTGTACTACACAACCCTTCCTAGCTGTATATCACAGGAGTGTACTACACAACCCCTCCTAGCTGTATATCACAGGTGTGTACTACACAACCCCTCCTAGCTGTATATCACAGGTGTGTACTACACAACCCTTTCTAGCTGTATATCACAGGAGTGTACTACACAACCCCTCCTAGCTGTATATCACAGGTGTGTACTACACAACCCTTCCTAGCTGTATATCACAGGAGTGTACTACACAACCCCTCCTAGCTGTATATCACAGGTGTGTACTACACAACCCCTCCTAGCTGTATATCACAGGAGTGTACTACACAACCCCTCCTAGCTGTATATCACAGGTGTGTACTACACAACCCCTCCTAGCTGTATATCACAGGTGTGTACTACACAACCCCTCCTAGCTGTATATCACAGGGGGGTACTACACAACCCCTCCTAGCTGTATATCACAGGGGGGTACTACACAACCCCTCCTAGCTGTATATCACAGGGATGTATTACACCCCCCCTCATAGCTGTATATCACAGGTGTGTACTACACAACCCATCATAGCTGTATATCACAAGTGTGTACTACACAACCCCCTCATAGCTGTATATCACAGGTGTGTACTACACAACCCCTCCTAGCTGTATATCACAGGTGTGTACTACACAACCCCCTCGTAGCTGTATATCACAGGTGTGTACTACACAACCCCTCCTAGCTGTATATCACAGGTGTGTACTACACAACCCTTACTAGCTGTATATCACAGGAGTGTACTACACAACCCCTCCTAGCTGTATATCACAGGTGTGTACTACACAACCCCTCCTAGCTGTATATCACAGGAGTGTACTACACAACCCCTCCTAGCTGTATATCACAGGTGTGTACTACACAACCCCCTCATAGCTGTATATCACAGGTGTGTACTACACACCCCCTCATACCTGTATATCACAGGAGTGTACTACACAACCCTTCATAGCTGTATATCACAGGTGTGTACTACACAACCCTTCATAGCTGTATATCACAGGTGTGTACTACACAACCCTTCCTAGCTGTATATCACAGGTGTGTACTACACAACCCCCTCATAGCTGTATATCACAGGTGTGTACTACACAACCCCTCATAGCTGTATATCACAGGTGTGTACTACACAACCCCCTCATAGCTGTATATCACAGGTGTGTACTACACAACCCCCTCATAGCTGTATATCACAGGTGTGTACTACACAACCCCTCATAGCTGTATATCACAGGTGTGTACTACACAACCCTCCATAGCTGTATATCACAGGTGTGTACTACACAACCCCTCCTAGCTGTATATCACAGGTGTGTACTACACAACCCCTCCTAGCTGTATATCACAGGTGTGTACTACACAACCCCTCCTAGCTGTATATCACAGGTGTGTACTACACAACCCCTCCTAGCTGTATATCACAGGGGGGTACTACACAACCCCTCCTAGCTGTATATCACAGCGGGGTACTACACAACCCCTCCTAGCTGTATATCACAGGGATGTACTACACCCCCCCTCATAGCTGTATATCACAGGTGTGTACTACACAACCCATCATAGCTGTATATCACAGGTGTGTACTACACAACCCCCTCATAGCTGTATATCACAGGTGTGTACTACACAACCCTCCATAGCTGTATATCACAGGTGTGTACTACACAACCCTTCCTAGCTGTATATCACAGGTGTGTACTACACAACCCCTCCTAGCTGTATATCACAGGTGTGTACTACACAACCCCCTCCTAGCTGTATATCACAGGTGTGTACTACAATGACCTCCAGGTTGATTTGATTTCACTAACGATGAAAAAAACTAAAACGTTCCTAAAACAAAACATTTCAAAATTCTACCAGTGTATTGCTCAGTTTAACTGTCTCAAGACATTCCAAGGATCTGTAGTACAATTTGCTCCAATAACCTCTTTTTGCAAAGTCATTTAGATATAGTAGAAGACACTAGATTGTCAAAAATATTGGGACGCCTGCCATTACACACACATGTGAACTTTAATGGCATCCCAGTCTAAAGCCCCATACACACGGTCGGATTTTCCGATGGATTCTGTCCTATCGGACAATGTTGTCGGAAATTCCGACCGTGTGTAGGCACCATCGGACAGTTTCCATCGGATTGTCCGACGGACAAAGTCCTATCTCCTGCTGGATAGATTTTTTGACAAAGTCCGATCACACCAAATCCGATCGTGTGTATCGAATTCCGACGGACAAAGTGCTACGCATGCTCAGATCACATTACAAGACCAAAGCTATTGGCTACTAGCCTCTACGTAGTCCCGTCGTAGGCAACGAACGTCCCCACGTTCAGAATGATCGGATTTTCCAACAACTTTGTCCGACCGTGTGTACGCAACACCAGTGTCCGACTAAATCCGTTGGACCAAATCCAATGGATTTGGTGGTCGGATTTTCCGACCGTGTGTATGGGGCATTAGTCCGTAGGGTTCAATATTGAGTTGGCCCACCCTTTACCTCTATAACAGCTTCAACTCTTCTAGGAAGGCCGTCCACAAGGTTTAGGAGTGTGTCTATGGGAATGTTTGACCATTCTTCCAGAAGAGCATTTGTGAGGTCAGGCACTGATGTTGGACGAGGAGGCCTGGCTTGCAATTTTTGATCTAATTCTTTCCAAAGGTGTTCTATAGGGTCAGGACTCTGAGCAGACCATTCAAGTTCCTCCACCCCAAACTCCCTCATCCATGTCTTTATGGACCTTGCTTTGTGCACTGGTGCGCAGTCATGTTGGAACAGGAAGGGGCCGTCCCCAAACTGTTCCCACAAAGTTGGGAGCATGAAATTGTCCAAAATGTCTTGGTATGCTGACGCCTTAAGAGTTCCCTTCACTGGAACTAAGGGGCCAAGCCCAACCCCTGAAAAACAACACACCCCCCCCCTCCCCCCACCATAATCCCCCCTCCACCAAATGATTTGGACCAGTGCACAAAGCTAGGTCCATAGAGACATGGATGAGCGAGTTTGGGGTGGAGGAACTTGACAGTACCTGACCTCACAAATGCGCTTCTGGAAGAATGGTCAAACATTCCCATAGACACTCCTAAACCTTGTGGACAGCCTTCCCAGAAGAGGTGAAGCTGTTATAGCTGCAAAGGGCGGGCCAACTCAATATTGAACCCTCCGGACTAAGACTGGGATGCCATGAAAGTTCATGTAAAGACAGGTGTCCCAATACTTTTGGTAAAATAGTGTAGTTAGTCTGTAATATGTACAGTATATGAAGAGCCTAACATTTATTATACAAGCACCTAATAATGTCATGTAACCATTAGCAATTACATTATAATTATTTTTTTTTATCTCAGGTAATATACAGCAAGAAATGATAACTAGTACTATACAGTCAGTAACTATCAGCGCAGTGGTCCCGGGTCCAGCTGGCCATCAGTGATAACTATCAGCGCAGTGGTCCCGGGTCCAGCTGCCCATCAGCGATAACTATCAGGGCAGTGGTCCCAGGGCCAGCTGCCCATCGGCGATAACTCTCAGCGCAGTGGTCCCGGGTCCAGCTGGCCATCAGTGATAACTCTCAGCGCAGTGGTCCCGGGTCCAGCTGCCCATCAGCGATAACTATCAGGGCAGTGGTCCCGGGTCCAGCTGCCCATCAGCGATAACTATCAGGGCAGTGGTCCCAGGGCCAGCTGCCCATCGGCGATAACTCTCAGCGCAGTGGTCCCGGGTCCAGCTGCCCATCGGTGATAACTCTCAGCGCAGTGGTCCCGGGTCCAGCTGCCCATCAGCGATAACTCTCAGCGCAGTGGTCCCGGGTCCAGCTGGCCATCAGCAATAACTATCAGCGCAGTGGTCCCGGGTCCAGCTGCCCATCGGTGATAACTATCAGCGCAGTGATCCCGGGTCCAGCTGCCCATCGGTGATAACTATCAGCGCAGTGGTCCCGGGTCCAGCTGCCCATCAGCGATAACTCTCAGCGCAGTGGTCCTGGGTCCAGCTGCCCATCAGCGATAACTCTCAGCGCAGTGGTCCCGGGTCCAGCTGCCCATCAGTGATAACTATCAGCGTAGTGGTCCCGGGTCCAGCTGGCCATCAGCGATAACTATCAGCGCAGTGGTCCCGGGTCCAGCTGCCCATCAATGATAACTATCAGCGCAGTGGTGCCGGGTCCAGCTGCCCATCAGCGATAACTATCAGCGCAGTGGTCCCGGGTCCAGCTGCCCATCAGCGATAACTCTCAGCGCAGTGGTCCCGGGTCCAGCTGCCCATCAGTGATAACTATCAGCGCAGTGGTCCCGGGTCCAGCTGCCCATCAGCGATAACTATCAGCGCAGTGGTCCCGGGTCCAGCTGCCCATCAGTGATAACTATCAGCGCAGTGGTCCCGGGTCCAGCTGCCCATCAATGATAACTATCAGCGCAGTGGTGCCGGGTCCAGCTGCCCATCAGCAATAACTATCAGCGCAGTGGTCCCGGGTCCAGCTGCCCATCAGTGATAACTATCAGTGCAGTGGTCCCGGGTCCAGCTGGCCATCAGTGAAGAACAGACAAGCTGTAAATGACAACAGAAGTTTCCCAGTCATGGTAATTATTGCAGAATTGAGACCTCTTACCATTCTTCTGCAGCTGGAGGCCCTCCGCCCCATTCTCCACCGACTCCCCCACCGACAGCCGGATGACGTCTGTGTGAACCAACTCATTCTGCAGGCACAGGACATACTGGTTACTCTCTCACTGTATTGCCCTCTATATCCCTGGCAGAGCTCATAGACTGATGACCGTATAGCAACCCCTGTCTGCTTTCACCAAATGTGTCTATAGAATGTTCTAGACCCGGGGTCTCCAAACTTCCTGAACAAAGGGCCAGCTCACCGTCCTTAAGGCTTTAGAGGGGCCAATCTGTGGGAAATACCCTGGTATCATTAAGAGTAAACAGTGCCCCATCATTGGTATCATTAAGAGTAAACAGTGCCCCCATCATTGGTATCAGTAAGAGTAAACAGTGCCCCCATCATTGGTATCAGTGGAAGGAATAGTGCCCCATCATTGGTGTCAGTGGAAGAAATAGTGCCCCATCATTGGTGTCAGTGGAAGAAATAGTGCCCCATCATTGGTGTCAGTGGAAGGAATAGTGCCCCATCATTGGGGTCAGTGGAGGGAATAATGCCCCATCATTGGGGTCAGTGAAGGGAATAGTGCCCCATCATTGGTGTCAGTGGGGGGAATAGTGCCCCATCATTGGTGTCAGTGGAAGGAATAGTGCCCCATCATTGGTGTCAGTGGGGAGAATAATGCCCCATCATTGGTGTCAGTGGGAGGAATAGTGCCCCATCATTGGTGTTAATGGGGGGAATAGTGCCCCATCATTGGTGTCAGAGGGAGGAATAGTGACCCATCATTGGTGTCAGTGGAAGGCATAGTGCCCCATCATTGGTGTCAGTGGGAGGAATAGTGCCCCATCATTGGTGTCAGTGGGGAATAGTGCCCCATCATTGGTGTCAGTGGCCGGAATAGTGCCCCATCATTGGTGTCAGTGGAAGCAATAGTGCCCCATTATTGGTGTCAGTGGAAGGAATAGTGCCCCATCATTGGTGTCAGTGGGAAGGAATAGTGCCCCATCATTGGTGTCAGTGGGGAATAGTGCCCCATTATTGGTGTCAGTGGCCAGAATAGTGCCCCATAGTTGGTGTCAGTGGGAGGAATAGTGCCCCATCATTGGTGTCAGTGGAAGGAATAGTGCCCCATCATTGGTGTCAGTGGAAGGAATAGTGCCCCATCATTGGTGTCCGTGGGAGGAATAGTGCTCAATCATTGGGGTCAGTAGAGGGAATAATGCCCCATCATTGGGGTCAGTAGAGGGAATAGTGCCCCATCATTGGGGTCAGTGGAGGGAATAGTGCCCTATCATTGATATCAGAGGGAGGAATGGTGATCCATTATTGGTGCCAGTGGCCCCATCATTGGTGTCAGTGGAAGAATAGTGCCCCATCATTGGTGTCAGTGGGAAGGAATAGTGCCCCATCATTGGTGTCAGTGGGAGGAATAGTGCCCCATTATTGGTGTCAGTGGGAGGAATAGTGCCCCCATTTGGTGTCAGTGGGAGGAATAGTGCCCCATCATTAGTGTCAGTGGAAGGAATAGTGCCCCATAATTGGTGTCAGTGGAGGAATAGTGCCCCATCATTGGTGTCAGTGGCCGGAATAGTGCCCCATCATTGGTGTCAGTGGAAGGAATAGTGCCCCATTATTGGTGTCCGTGGAAGGAATAGTGCTCAATCATTGGGGTCAGTAGAGGGAATAATGCCCCATCATTGGTGTCAGTGGAGGGAATAGTGCCCTATCATTGGTGTCAGTGGGAGGAATAGTGACCCATTATTGGTATCAGTGGGAGGAATAGCGCCCCATCATTGGTGTCAGTGGAAGGAATAGTGCCCCATCATTGGTGTCAGTGGAAGGAATAGTGCCCCATCATTGGTGTCAGTGGAGGGAATAGTGCCCCATCATTGGAATCAGAGGGAGGAATGGTGACCCATTATTGGTATCAGTGGGAAGAACGGTGCCCCATTATTGGTGTCAGTGCCTGACATTGTGGCCCAAGAACAAGCAAAGGGCCCCCCATCTGGCCGGCAGGATGCAGTTTGGACAGCACTGTTTTAGACTAATGAAATGCGATTTGTATCAGATCTCTTTCACATACATACAACTAGTACACAGGATGGGACCTCTCTGGTTACCCTGCCCTGTACTATAAACCTGAACTCTGGGCAGATATAAAACAAACAGATTAACCGCTTGCCAAACGCCCCACACAGATGTACGTCGGCAGAATGGCACAGGCAGGCAAATGGGCGTACAGGTACGTCCCTTTAAATTTGCCGCCTTTCAGGGGCGCGTGCGCCCGCCGCATGCTGCGAGAGCGTGTCCGTGGTTCCAAGGAACTCTATGTTCTCCCGCGGCCTGTGATTGCAGTGTGGAGAGGTGGAACGGGGAGATGTCTATGTAAACAAGGCATTTCCCCATTCTGCCTAGTGACATGACAGAGATCACTGCTCCCTGTGATCAGGACCAAAGATCGCTGTCATATCAGTGGTAGCCCCTCCCCCCCCCAGTTAGAATCACTCCCTAGGACACACTTAACCCCCTTCATCGCCACCTAGTGGTTAACCCCTTCCCTGCCAGTGTCCTTTACACAGTAATCAATGCATTTTTATAGCTCTGATCGCTGTATAAATGACAATGGTCCCAAAATAGTGTCAAAAGTGTCCGACGTGTCCGCCATAATGTCGCAGTCACGATAAAAATCGCAGATCGCCGCCATTACTACTAATACAAAAAAAAATTAAATAATAAAAATGCCATAAAACTATCCCCTATTTTGTAGACGCTATAACTTTTGCGCAAACTAATCAATAAACGCTTATTGCGATTTTTTTTTTTTACCAAAAATATGTAGAAGAATACGTATCGGCCTAAACTGAGGGAAATTTTTTATTTATTTTTTTATATATTTTATGGGGGATATTTATTATAGCAAAAAGTTAAAAATATTGTGTTTTTTTTTTCAAAATTGTCGCTATTTTTTTATTTATAGCGCAAAAAATAAAAACCGCAGAGGTGATCAAATACCACCAAAAGTAAGCTCTATTTGTGGGGGGAAAAGGGACGTCAGTTTTGTTTGGGTACAACGTCGCACGGCCGCGCAATTGTCAGTTAAAGCGACGCAGTGCCGAATCGCAAAAAATGACCTGGTCATTCAGCAGCCAAATCTTCCGGGGCTGAAGTGGTTAAGGTCCAGTAGCTCTATTTTTCCTAATACATTAGTATTAGCCCCATGAACCAAGGCTGCATGCCAAGTGTGCATGGGGCCCGATCAGTAAGGCCAGTTTTGTTTGACTTATTACAATGTATCCTTCTTTTTTTAAGGTACCTTTTTGATTACAATGTATCTTTCTTATTCCAATGCATCCTTCTTAATACAATGTATCTTGCATTCATCACGTACCTTTATCAAGGTCCAGGACACGACTCGTCCATCAGAAGAGACAGAGAAGAAATTCAGATTCTTGTCCAGATCATCTTTCTGCCATTTCACCTGAAAAGGACAATGAAGGGGTGAGATCAGGGCTCAAGTCCTGCGGGAACGCATGGGAACGGAGTTCCTGTACTTTTTCCACAACAGGAACTCAGTTCCCGTTAGCAGCCGTGTCCTGCAAGACTTTGAAGTATGCGAGCTGTGTGGCAGGTGCTACACCAGCAGCCACCAACACAGCTCCCAATAGTAAGTGCCGCACACCTGATCATTCAGGCATTGCCAGTAGGGGGCCCCAAGACAGCTTCCACTTCGATCTACCTGTCAATCACAGCTAGCTGACAGGTAGATCAGGTCCCTGCTGCTAAGAGATTGTATTTAGTCAGACCTCTCGTGATGCGCTCCTCCCCGCCCGGCCCCTCCTGATTTTCTGTCTCCTTATCTCCCCCCCCCCCCCCCCCCAGTCTCCTGCATACTTGCTCTGTGTGTCCCGCTGAATCCCCCCCCCCCCCTCCTCTATCTTCAGTGCCATATGATGAGAGAACCCAGAGGAGGAGCACAGCTATTCTGCTCACAGGACATGCAGGGAGAGAGGTGAGCTGAGGGAGGAACATCAGTTTGGGGTGGTAAGCTGAGCACAATACCTGGCAAAGTTTAATGCCAGGAGGGAAGTTTATGTGGAAATATGTGAAGGGTTGGAATAGCAGCGAGTGTGTGTTGGAGCCCTGCAGAGTTTGCAGCCCCCCCCCCCCCCCTAACATACATCTCCTAAGCAGGAACACATCACTATCTCCCCAAGCATTCTGTCCAGATAATGTGCACTTCATTTATGACCTTTCCGTTTAACCCTGTGTTATCCAAACTCTGTTCAATGAAAAGTGTAAACTCACCACATAAACACTCTATATACAGTGCCTTGCGAAAGTATTCGGCCCCCTTGAACTTTTCAACCTTTTGCCACATTTCAGGCTTCAAGCATAAAGATATAAAATTTTAATTTTTTGTGAAGAATCACCAACAAGTGGGACACAATTGTGAAGTGGAACGAAATCTATTGGATATTTTTAAACTTTTTTAGCAAATAAAAAACTGAAAAGTGGTGTGTGCAAAATTATTCGGCCCCCTTGCATTAATACTTTGTAGAGCCACCGTTTGCTGCGATTACATCTGCAAGTCGCTTGGGGTATGTCTCTATCAGTTTTGCACATCGAGAGACTGAAATTCTTGCCCATTCTTCCTTGCAAAACAGCTCAAGCTCAGTGAGGTTGGATGGAGAGCATTTGTGAACAGCAGTTTTCAGCTCTTTCCACAGATTCTCGATTGGATTCAGGTCTGGACTTTGACTTGGCCATTCTAACACCTGGATATGTTTATTTGTGAACCATTCCTTTGTAGATTTTGCTGTATGTTTGGGATCATTGTCTTGTTGGAAGATAAATCTCCGTCCCACTTTCAGGTCTTTTGCAGACTCCAACAGGTTTTCATCCAGAATGGTCCTGTATTTGGCTGCATCCATCTTCCCCTCAATTTTAACCATCTTCCCTGTCCCTGCTGAAGAAAAGCAGGCCCAAACCATGATGCTGCCACCACCATGTTTGACAGTGGGGATGGTGTGTTGAGGGTGATGAGCTGTGTTGCTTTTACGCCAAACATATCATTTTGCATTGTGGCCAAAAAGTTGGATTTTGGTTTCATCGGACCAGAGCACCTTCTTCCACATGTTTGGTGTGTCTCCCAGGTGGCTTGTGGCAAACTTTAGACTTTTTATGGATATCTTTGAGAAATGGCTTTCTTCTTTCCACTCTTCCATAAAGGCCAGATTTGTGCAGTGTACGACTGATTGTTGTCCTATGGACAGACTCTCCCACCTCAGCTGTAGTTCTCTGCAGTTCATCCAGAGTGATCATGGGCCTCTTGGCTGCATCTCTGATCAGTCTTCTCCTTGTCTGAGCTGAAAGTTTAGAGGGACAGCTAGGTCTTGGTAGATTTGCAGTGGTCTGATACTCCTTCCATTTCAAAATGATCGCTTGCACAGTGCTCCTTGGGATGTTTAAAGCTTGGGAAATCTTTTTGTATCCAAATCCGGCTTTAAACTTCTCCACAACAGTATTACGGACCTGCCTGGTGTGTTCCTTGGTCTTCATGATGCTCTCTGCACTTTCAACAGAACCCTGAGACTATCGCAGAGCAGGTTATACAGAGACTTGATTACACACAGGTGGATTCTATTTATCACCATCAGTCATTTAGGACAACATTGGATCATTCAGAGATCCTCGCTGAACTTCTGGAGTGAGTTTGCTGCACTGAAAGTAAAGGGGCCGAATAATTTTGCACGCACCACTTTTCAGTTTATTTGCTAAAAAAGTTTAAAATATCCAATAGATTTCGTTCCACGTCACAATTGTGTCCCACTTGTTGGTGATTCTTCACAAAAAATTTAAATTTTATATCTTTATGTTTGAAGCCTGAAATGTGGCAAAAGGTTGAAAAGTTCAAGGGGGCCGAATACTTTCGCAAGGCACTGTACAAAATAACATTCCCCAATAAAGATCAGAACATGATGTTCACATTTACATGGAAGCACAATTCAATGAATGCTGATTATTCAGAGAATTACCGTATTTATGTTTATTGAGGATTGTTTTATTTTATGTACTAACAGTTCAGCTTCATACACACAATACGAAAATTGGATGAAAAATACCACTTTTCAAGCGTTCGTGCATATGAACGTATCATTTTTTTTTTTTTTTTTTTGAACACATTGAAGATTGAAAACTGTCTACAAGGGTGAGGTCAGAGGGTGGTGATAAATGGGGAGAACTCGGAATGGTCAGGGGTGGGTAGTGGGGTCCCCCAGGGTTATGTGCTGGGACCAATCCTATTTATTTATGTAGCGCTGGCTCCTGACGAGCAGGCGCTATTTTAAAAAATTAAGTTGCCTGAAGCCACAGTTGGGCTTCAGGATAATTGCACTAAATTTCTGGTTTCTGTACCAGTCCAGCTGGGTTGCACTGGGTTCTCCTTGACCGCAGGTGTCGCTGTCATCGCCGGCAAGAGTAGAAACGCAGTCTAGCTGGATGCATTGAATGCCACTTATCTTTCGGAACCAGCCCAGTGGGAGTGTTCTCCTGCTGTGCATTCTGGGAGGTGGTATTTAAGGTACCGACACCATGTTGGCGGGGATTATTATTTTCAGTCTATTTGGTTCTGGTGGTCCACCTGACCCAGCCCTGTGGCCCTCCTGGCCTGGGGTGCGGAACCATGCATCCTGTGTCTCGGGGCTGGCTAGCCCGAGGCAACGTAACTGAAGGGACAGGCCTGACTGAAGTTCGGAGCCTACTGATCCAAGGAAGGTCCGGTGCCGTCTCATCTGAAGGGTCAGGCCCAGCAACTGAAGTACCCCAGGGGAGGACTCGATCAGGAGAAGGCGTGCGCAAGGCTGGTTTCTCTGAATGGAGCCTGGAGATTTAGTTGAAGGACACATCCTGGATCAACACTCATACGGTATCGCCGGACCGGCTGAGAGAAACTGGTACCGTATGTTAGTTCTTTAAAGTTAATCCAATCCCTCAGTGACGCTAAAGTGTAACCTATAAGTCTGTGGCAGAGACTTTACCAAGCATCCTACTGGCTGCTAGGCCTAGTGAGAAAGGTCTATCCGGGGGGGTAATTGAATCCAGTTGTGGAGCCGTGATATCTTCTAGTATCTTCACCCTCCAATCTTAAGTACCTGAACCTCACCCCTAACCCTCTACCCTTTATTACGAGACTTTGTCTTCTTTTCTAAATAAACAACCCAAAAGAGGATTCAGTGTCAGTCTCAACATTACTTTGGGCCACTTTCCACGGTATCCCCAAGACGGAGAAGCAAGTATGTGAGGTAACGGTAAGTCCAAATCAAACCAGCAGCTCCTTCGGGGGTCAGTGCTACATTTTGTTCATAAATGACCTGGAGGATGGGGATGGGGGAAACTGTTCAATCTCTGTATTTGCGGACGATACTAAGCTAAGCAGGACAATAACTTCTCCGCAGGATGTGGAAACCTTACAAAAAGATCTGAACAAATGAATGTGGAGGGCAACTACATGGCAAATGAGGTTCAATGTAGAAAAATTTTAAATAATGCATTTGGGTGGCAAAAATCTGAATGCAATCTATACACTGGGGGGAATCTAGGATGGAAAAGGACCTGGGGGTCCTAGTAGATGATTGGCTCAGCAATGGCATGCAATGCAAAGCTGCTGCTAACAAAGCAAACAGAATATTGGCATTAAAAAGGGATCAACTCCAGAGATAAAACGATAATTCTCCCGATCTACAAGACTCTGGTCCGACCGCACCTGGAGTGTGCTGTCCAGTTCTGGGCACCAGTCCTCAGGAAGGATGTACTGGAAATGGAGAGAGTACAAAGAAGGGCAAAAAAGCTAATAAAGGGTCTGGAGGATATTAGTTATGAGGAAAGGTTGCGAGCACTGAACTTATTCTCTCTGGAGAAGAGACGCTTGAGAGGGGATATGATTTCAATATACAAATACCGCACTGTTGACCCCACAATAGGGAGAAAACTTTTTCATGGAAGGGAGTTTAACAAGACACGTGGCCACTCATTAAAATTAGAAGAAAAGAGGTTTAACCTTAAACTACGTAGAGGGTTCTTTACTGTAAGAGCGGCAAGGATATGGAATTCCCTTCCACAGGCGATGGTCTCACCGGGGAGCATTGATAGTTTCATGATAAGCACCTGAACGACCACAACATACAAGGATATACAATGTAATACTGACATATAATAATGGAGTGCGAGGGTGAGACGTATAGTGTGGAGAAGAGCGAGGGTAAGACGTATAGTGTGGAGGAGTGCGAGGGTGAGACGTATAGTGTGGAGGAGTGCGAGGGTGAGACGTATAGTGTGGAGGAGTGCGAGACGTAAAGTGTGGAGGAGTGTGAGGGTGAGACGTATAGTGTGGAGGAGTGCGAGGGTGAGACGTATAGTGTGGAGGAGTGCGAGGGTGAGACGTATAGTGTGGAGGAGTGCGAGGGTGAGACGTATAGTGTGGAGGAGTGCGTGGATGAGACGTATAGTGTGGAGGAGTGCGAGGGTGAGACGTATAGTGTGGAGGAGTGCGAGGGTGAGACGTATAGTGTGAAGGAGTGAGAGGGTGAGACGTATAGTGTGGAGGAGTGCGAGACGTATAGTGTGGAGGAGTGCGAGGGTGAGACGTATAGTGAGGAGGAGTGCGAGGGTGAGACGTATAGTGAGGAGGAGTGCGAGGGTGAGACGCATAGTGTGGAGGAGTGCGAGGGTGAGACGTATAGTGAGGAGGAGTGCGAGGGTGAGACGTATAGTGAGGAGGAGTGCGAGGGTGAGACGTATAGTGAGGAGGAGTGCGAGGGTGAGACGTATAGTGTGGAGGAGTGCGAGGGTGAGACGTATAGTGTGGAGGAGTGCGAGGGTGAGACGTATAGTGAGGAGGAGTGCGAGGGTGAGACGTATAGTGTGGAGGAGTGCGAGGGTGAGACGTATAGTGTGGAGGAGTGCGAGGGTGAGACGTATAGTGTGGAGGAGTGCGAGGGTGAGACGTATAGTGTGGAGGAGTGCGAGGGTGAGACGTATAGTGTGAAGGAGTGAGGGTGAGACGTATAGTGTGGAGGAGTGCGAGGGTGAGACGTATAGTGTGGAGGAGTGCGAGGGTGAGACGTATAGTGAGGAGGAGTGCGAGGGTGAGACGTATAGTGAGGAGGAGTGCGAGGGTGAGACGCATAGTGTGGAGGAGTGCGAGGGTGAGACGTATAGTGAGGAGGAGTGCGAGGGTGAGACGCATAGTGTGGAGGAGTGCGAGGGTGAGACGTATAGTGAGTAGGAGTGCGAGGGTGAGACGTATAGTGTGGAGGAGTACGAGGGTGAGACGTATATTGAGGAGGAGTGCGAGGGTGAGACGCATAGTGTGGAGGAGTGCGAGGGTGAGACGTATAGTGAGGAGGAGTGCGAGGGTGAGACGTATAGTGTGGAGGAGTGCGAGGGTGAGACGTATAGTGTGGAGGAGTGCGAGGGTGAGACGTATAGTGTGGAGGAGTGCGAGACGTAAAGTGTGGAGGAGTGCGAGGGTGAGACGTATAGTGTGGAGGAGTGCGAGGGTGAGACGTATAGTGTGGAGGAGTGCGAGGGTGAGACGTATAGTGTGGAGGAGTGCGAGGGTGAGACGTATAGTGTGGAGGAGTGCGAGGGTGAGATGTATAGTGAGAAGGAGTGAGAGGGTGAGACGTATAGTGTGGAGGAGTGCGAGGGTGAGACGTATAGTGTGGAGGAGTGCGAGGGTGAGACGTATAGTGAGGAGGAGTGCGAGGGTGAGACGTATAGTGTGGAGGAGTGCGAGGGTGAGACGTATAGTGAGGAGGAGTGCGAGGGTGAGACGTATAGTGAGGAGGAGTGCGAGGGTGAGACGTATAGTGAGGAGGAGTGCGAGGGTGAGACGCATAGTGAGGAGGAGTGCGAGGGTGAGACGTATAGTGTGGAGGAGTGCGAGGGTGAGACGTATAGTGTGGAGGAGTGCGGGGATGAGACGTATAGTGTGGAGGAGTGCGAGGGTGAGACGTATAGTGTGGAGGAGTGCGAGGGTGAGACGTATAGTGTGGAGGAGTGCGAGGGTGAGACGTATAGTGTGGAGGAGTGCGGGGATGAGACGTATAGTGTGGAGGAGTGCGAGGGTGAGACGTATAGTGTGGAGGAGTGCGAGGGTGAGACGTATAGTGTGGAGGAGTGCGAGGGTGAGACGTATAGTGTGGAGGAGTGCGAGGGTGAGACGTATAGTGTGGAGGAGTGCGAGGGTGAGACGTATAGTGTATAGGAGTGCGAGGGTGAGACGTATAGTGTGGAGGAGTGTGGGGATGAGACGTATAGTGTGGAGGAGTGCGAGGGTGAGACGTATAGTGTATAGGAGTGCGAGGGTGAGACGTATAGTGTATAGGAGTGCGAGGGTGAGACGTATAGTGTGGAGGAGTGTGGGGATGAGACGTATAGTGTGGAGGAGTGCGAGGGTGAGACGTATAGTGTGGAGGAGTGCGAGGGTGAGACGTATAGTGTATAGGAGTGCGAGGGTGAGACGTATAGTGTGGAGGAGTGCGGGGATGAGACGTATAGTGTGGAGGAGTGCGAGGTTGAGACGTATAGTGTGGAGGAGTACGAGGGTGAGACGTATAGTGTGGAGGAGTGCAAGGGTGAGACGTATAGTGCGGAGGAGTGCGAGGTTGAGACGTATAGTGTGGAGGAGTGCGAGGGTGAGACGTATAGTGTGGAGGAGAGTGAAGTGAGAGTGAAGAGCACAAACTAAAGGAGGAACGTTCAGAATGAAGTATGACTTTAGAAGAAGTCCGCATGTCCCATCCTCTCCAGACCCAGCAATGGCCTTCCCAGCTCTTCTCTCGTCTTCTCCTTTTAAAGTGGATATTTCCACCCTGGCTGGTAATATTTATCTGATTAAAGACATTCTATGAGAAGGGAGAAAATCAATAAAAATGTATCTCTGAACAATGTGGTATGAAGTCACTAAGCTTCCAGAGCAGAGAGGAATACCAATGAGAGGATCACGGAGCTCCACCAGCATCTGGATCACGTTCTCTGTCATTCATCGGTAAATATTCCTCCACCATCATAGTGATGAGGAGTTCTAACATCTCAGGAGAGCAGCGGAGGTTCTAATAGTCTCTAAAACATCCATTATAGGAGATGGTGAGGAGGGGGCTGGGAAGGTGGTAGATGGGAGACACATCTCGCCCAAACAGCTCTGTCCATCGCATTGTTGGCCTTGAAGTGCACCTGTCCTTTGCACGTATCACCGACTGCTACATGACCATACACTCTGAGGTTTCTGAACGAACATTCACTCAAAAATTCTCAGCACATTCAATGACTTAACAAATGTTGTTTAAAAGTAAGTAACTTCACAAGCTCTGACCATCTCCTGCAGTCTCTGACCATCTCCTGTAGGGTGTCTGCAGCCTCTGACCATCTCCTGTAGTATGTCTGCAGTCTCTGACCATCTCCTGTAGTATGTCTGCAGTCTCTGACCATCTCCTGTAGTATGTCTGCAGTCTCTGACCATCTCCTGTAGTATGTCTGCAGTCTCTGACCATCTCCTGTAGTATGTCTGCAGTCTCTGACCATCTCCTGTAGTATGTCTGCAGTCTCTGACCATCTCCTGTAGTATGTCTGCAGTCTCTGACCATCTCCTGTAGTATGTCTGCAGTCTCTGACCATCTCCTGTAGTATTTCTGCAGTCTCTGACCATCTCCTGTAGTATTTCTGCAGTCTCTGACCATCTCCTGTAGTATGTCTGCAGTCTCTGACCATCTCCTGTAGTATGTCTGCAGTCTCTGACCATCTCCTGTAGTATGTCTGCAGTCTCTGACCATCTCCTGTATCATGTCTGCAGTCTCTGACCATCTCCTGTACTATGTCTGCAGTCTCTGACCATCTCTTGTAGTATATCTGCAGTCTCTGACCATCTCCTGTAGTATGTCTGCAGTCTCTGACCATCTCTTGTAGTATATCTGCAGTCTCTGACCATCTCCTGTAGTATGTCTGCAGTCTCTGACCATCTCCTGCAGTATGTCTGCAGTCTCTGACCATCTCCTGTAGTATGCCTGCAGTCTCTGACCATCTCTTGTAGTATATCTGCAGTCTCTGACCATCTCCTGTAGTATGCCTGCAGTCTCTGACCATCTCCTGCAGTATGCCTGCAGTCTCTGACCATCTCCTGCAGTATGTCTGCAGTCTCTGACCATCTCTTGTAGTATATCTGCAGTCTCTGACCATCTCCTGTAGTATGTCTGCAGTCTCTGACCATCTCCTGTAGTATGTCTGCAGTCTCTGACCATCTCCTGCAGTATGTCTGCAGTCTCTGACCATCTCCTGCAGTATGTCTGCAGTCTCTGACCATCTCCTGCAGTATGTCTGCAATCTCTGACCATCTCCTGCAGTATGTCTGCAGTCTCTGACCATCTCCTGTAGTATGTCTGCAGTCTCTGACAGTCTCTGACCATCTCCTGCAGTATGTCTGCAGTCTCTGACCATCTCCTGCAGTATGTCTGCAGTCTCTGACCATCTCCTGCAGTATGTCTGCAGTCTCTGACCATCTCCTGTAGTATGTCTCTGCAGTCTCTGACCATCTCCTGTAGTATGTCTGCAGTCTCTGACCATCTCCTGTATCATGTCTGCAGTCTCTGACCATCTCCTGTAGTATGTCTGCAGTCTCTGACCATCTCCTGTATTATGTCTGCAGTCTCTGACCATCTCTTGTAGTATGTCTGCAGTCTCTGACCATCTCCTGTAGTATGTCTGCAGTCTCTGACCATCTCCTGCAGTATGTCTGCAGTCTCTGACCATCTCCTGCAGTATGCCTGCAGTCTCTGACCATCTCCTGCAGTATGTCTGCAGTCTCTGACCATCTCCTGTAGTATGTCTGCAGTCTCTGACCATCTCCTGCAGTATGTCTGCAGTCTCTGACCATCTCCTGTAGTATGTCTGCAGTCTCTGACCATCTCCTGTAGTATGCCTGCAGTCTCTGACCATCTCATGCAGTATGTCTGCAGTCTCTGACCATCTCCTGTAGTATGTCTGCAGTCTCTGACCATCTCCTGTAGTATGCCTGCAGTCTCTGACCATCTCCTGCAGTATGTCTGCAGTCTCTGACCGTCTCCTGCAGTATGTCTGCAGTCTCTGACCATCTCCTGTAGTATGTCTGCAGTCTCTGACCATCTCCTGCAGTATGTCTGCAGTCTCTGACCATCTCCTGCAGTATGTCTGCAGTCTCTGACCATCTCCTGCAGTATGCCTGCAGTCTCTGACCATCTCCTGTAGTATGTCTGCAGTCTCTGACCATCTCCTGTAGTATGTCTGCAGTCTCTGACCATCTCCTGTATCATGTCTGCAGTCTCTGACCATCTCCTGTAGTATGTCTGCAGTCTCTGACCATCTCCTGTATTATGTCTGCAGTCTCTGACCATCTCTTGTAGTATGTCTGCAGTCTCTGACCATCTCCTGTAGTATGTCTGCAGTCTCTGACCATCTCCTGCAGTATGTCTGCAGTCTCTGACCATCTCCTGCAGTATGCCTGCAGTCTCTGACCATCTCCTGCAGTATGTCTGCAGTCTCTGACCATCTCCTGTAGTATGTCTGCAGTCTCTGACCATCTCCTGCAGTATGTCTGCAGTCTCTGACCATCTCCTGTAGTATGTCTGCAGTCTCTGACCATCTCCTGTAGTATGCCTGCAGTCTCTGACCATCTCATGCAGTATGTCTGCAGTCTCTGACCATCTCCTGTAGTATGTCTGCAGTCTCTGACCATCTCCTGTAGTATGCCTGCAGTCTCTGACCATCTCCTGCAGTATGTCTGCAGTCTCTGACCGTCTCCTGTAGTATGTCTGCAGTCTCTGACAGCCCCCTGCAGCATTACATTGGCTGAATTTATTGTGGAGCTCTTTGCCAATATCAGGGGCCACACTTAAAAAAACAAACCCTGCAGAAAGTGTCAGAGCTGTACATAAATCTTCCTTTCTTGTTCCTGTAATTGTGAAGGGATCTCACTAAGCAGTGCGGCGCCTGTGCTGGTGACGTGAATACACAGCCCAGGCAGAGATAGTACAGACAGCGCTTGACATGTTAAATATGCCAGGAGCAGGACGGCGCTCAGTCATTCACATTAAAATTGTGTGATAGATTTTCCATTCCTTAATGAATATTAATCATATTTAACATAAAGGCCATTACTCCGCGTTCCGTCTCCCAACATCACTCGGATCGCAGAGCGCAGCCCGCCGCCTGCACTACGCCGGCTGGAAAACACCAACTTCACGCCAAGCATGCTAATAGTCTGCAAATCTCCATTTTTAAAGGACATGAAGTGCAGATTTGACATCTTCAAGCAGGAAGTAATTACTTATGGTCACGTCCATCCCAAACCAAAAAAACATTTAAAAGCTGAACTCCGACCACAAAAACTTTTCCTTAACCTCTTCAGCCCCGGACCAATTTGCAGCCAAAAGGACCAGGCCCCTTTTTGCGATTCGGCACTGCGTCGCTTTAACTGACAATTGCGCGGTCGTGCGACGTGGCTCCCAAACAAAATTGGCGTCCTTTTTTTCCCACAAATAGAGCTTTCTTTTGGTGGTATTTGATTGCCCCTGCGGTTTTTATTTTTTGCGCTATAAACAAAAATAGAGCGACAATTTTGAAAAAAAATGCAATCTTTTTTACTTTTTGCTATAATAAATATCCCCAAAAAATATATAAAAAAAACATTTTTTTTCCTCAGTTTAGGCCGATACGTATTCTTCTACATATTTTTAGCGATTATTGATTGGTTTGCGCAAAAGTTATAGCGTTTACAAAATAGGGGATAGTTTTATAGCATTTTTATTAATATATTTTTTTTTACTAGAAATGGTGGGGGTCAGCGATTTTTATTGTGACTGCGACATTTTGGCGGACACATCGGACATTTTTGACACATTTTTTGGGACCATTGTCATTTATACAGCAATCAGTGCTATTTAAATGCATTGATTCCTATGTAAATGACACTGGCAGTGAAGGAGTTAACCACTAGGGGGCGGGGAGGGGTTAAGTATGTCCTGTGTGTTTTTTTTACTGTAGGGGGGGCGTGGCTTGGCATGTGACATCACTGATCGTCTTTCCCTATGACAGGGAACAGACGATCAGTGGCAGCCTCACTAGGAAGCACGGGGAGAGGTTTGTTTACACTTACCTCTCCCCGTTCTTCAGCTCTGTGACCCGATCGCAGGACACCAGCGGCGATCGAGTCCGCGGGTCCCGCGGTCACGGAGCTCAGGACCGTGTCACGAGCGTGCCACCGGAGGTGCGCGCACCACCCGCGGCTGGGCTCTTAAAGGACAACGTACCTGTACGTTGATGTGCCCAGCCGTGCCATTCTGCCGACAAATATGTGCAGGAGGCGGTCCTTAAGTGGTTAAAATGGAACTAAACCCTCCAATCTTTTGCACCCGATGAAGCTTCCATCTTAGTCTCTGTTTGATCTGCAGTTGCCATGGGGATGCACATGTGATCGACTGCGACTCTGCTCCCACCTGTCGTCCCGGGACCCGCATAGAGGGTGTTGCTGGGTAGAGGGGAGGGATCTCCCTTAGTTCTTTGAAGAGCAATCCACATTTGGATCGCTTGGTGAGGAGGTGTTCTATTGCCTCCTCGTCGCCTTCTATAACCCCATGAATCCCACATAGGTACATTGCAACCACATGCAATGCATGCGGTTGCAGGATGCTTGCAGAGTGTCCCCATTCACTTAAATAGGTCAAAGTCAGTAGGTGCTACACCCACTGAAAGCAACAGGGGGCATCATTTTTGCCATGGCTGCAAAGTAAAGTATTGTGACCATGGCATGTGTATACCCCCAGCTACTGCTTCTCCACCCAAAAAAATCTTTTAGCATGCTCTGCCCCCACACGAATGAAAACACATCGGTACGGGTAGGTGCCTATGTATTATTTTATTCTCCAGGGTCTCTGCTTTCAGAAAATATATAATATTTGGGGGTTTTAAGTAAACTTCAGGCCTAAAACAGAATTTCTAAACATGTGGAAATAAATAAAATAAAAAAAGTTTCCAATCTCTGCACACTGGCTCATTGATGGAGGTGGGGAGGGAAGGCACATTGATGGAGGTGGGGAGGGAAGGCTCATTGATGGAGGTGGGGAGGGAAGGCTCATTGATGGAGGTGGGGAGGGAAGGCACATCGATGGAGGTGGGGAGGGAAGGCTCATTGATGGAGGTGGGGAGGGAAGGCTCATTGATAGAGATGGGGAGAGAAGGCTCATTGATGGAGGTGGGGAGGGAAGGCACATCGATGGAGGTGGGGAGGGAAGGCTCATTGATGGAGGTGGTGAGGGAAGGCTCATTGATGGAGGTGGGGAGGGAAGGCTCATTGATGGAGGTGGGGAGGGAAGGCTCATTGATGGAGGTGGGGAGGGAAGGCACATCGATGGAGGTGGGGAGGGAAGGCCCATCGATGGAGGTGGGGAGGGAAGGCCCATTGATGGAGGTGGGGAGGGAAGGCTCATTGATGGAGGTGGGGAGGGAAGGCCCATTGATGGAGGTGGGGAGGGAAGGCTCATTGATGGAGGTGGGGAGGGAAGGCCCATTGATGGAGGTGGGGAGGGAAGGTTCATTGATGGAGGTGGGGAGGGAATGAATGAATGAATGAATGAATGATTTGTATAGCGCTGCAACTGCGAACTGAATCGCCTCGAGGCGCTTGACTGCTCTTGTTGGGATGCCATGTTTAGAAGAGGTGGGTCTTGAGTTTTTTCCTGAAGGCCTGATGGTTTTCTTCCATGCGGATGTTGTTTGGTAGAGCATTCCATAGCCGGGGTCCCTGTACTGCGAATCTTCGTTCTCCCTTCGATTTGTAGCGGGCTTTGGGGATGAGAAGGCGATTTTGGTTTGTTGATCGAAGGCTGCGATTCGGTATGTATTTTTCTATTTTCTCACAAAGGTATTGAGGCGCATTTCCTTGTGTACATTTGTGGGTGAGGCAGAGGGTCTTGAATGTGATCCTGTCTTTTACCTTGAGCCAATGGAGGGTCCTCAGGGATGGGGAGATGGATTCCCAGGGTTTCTTTCCGGTGATTAATCTTGCTGCTGTGTTTTGGACAATTTGAAGGCGCGCAATCTGGTAATCCGGTAATCCTATGTAGAGTGAGTTTGCGTAGTCGTGGGAAGGCCCATTGATGGAGGTGGTGAGGGAAGGCTCATTGATGGAGGTGGTGAGGGAAGGCTCATTGATGGAGGTGGGGAGGGAAGGCTCATTGATGGAGGTGGGGAGGGAAGGCACATTGATGGAGGTGGGGAGGGAAGGCACATTGATGGAGGTGGGGAGGGAAGGCACATTGATGGAGGTGGGAGGGAAGGTTCATTGATGGAGGTGGGGAGGGAAGGCACATTGATGGAGGTGGGGAGGGAAGGCCCATTGATGGAGGTGGGGAGGGAAGGCTCATTGATGGAGGTGGGGAGGGAAGGCTCATTGATGGAGGTGGGGGTGGGAAGGCACATTGATGGAGGTGGGGAGGGAAGGCACATTGATGGAGGTGGGGGGAGGGAAGGCTCATTGATGGAGGTGGGGAGGGAAGGCACATTGATGGAGGTGGGGGGGAGGGAAGGCACATTGATGGAGGTGGGGAGGGAAGGCACATTGATGGAGGTGGGGAGGGAAGGTTCATTGATGGAGGTGGGGAGGGAAGGCTGACCTGTGCACAACAATTCAATAGAAGAGCGACTGGAGCTCAGATTGCTGATAAGATAATGCTGGTTCTAAAAAAAAAGGTGTCAGAACACACAGAGCATCACAGTTTGTTGTGAATGGGGATGTGTAGCCGCGGACTGGACAGGGCACCCATGCTAACCCGTGTCCACAGCCAAAAGTACCAATGGGCGTGTGAGCATCAGAACTAGAGCACGGAGCAATGGAAGAAGGTGGCCTGGTCTGATGAATTCAAGAATGGTTTGAGGAACACAATGAGTTTGAGGTGTTGACTTGGCCTCAAAATTCTCCAGATCTCAATCCAAAGGAGCATCTGTGGGATGTGCTGGAAAAACAAGTCCAATCCATGGGGACCTCACAGCCTACAGGACTTACTGATGTTTTGGTGCCAGATACCACATCATACCTTCCTAGCTCTAGTGAAGTCCATGCCTTGACTGGTTATATCGGGTGGTCATAATGTTAAGGCTGATCGGTGTATATAAAAGATTTCTGCAGTAATCCGAGTATCATGAAGAATACTCATCCTGTGTGATAATTACTGCCGGATGAATGAGACTCCATTATCTTTATTTATATGAAGCAATGAGAAGGAGGAAGATGAGATCGTACATCAGGAGGGGGAATGTAACATTCTCTAATCCGAGATCTATATAAAGAGTATAAAACACAAAGACAACACAAGGGGGGAGAACGCCGGGAGGTTATGGGGGGGGGGACCAGATCCTCTCCCTCTGCTGTGATAATGGGAACTTCTAACTATTCTCAGAACTTCGTACTGTTCATAAGACAATGGAAATCTTTCATAATGAAAGAGACCTGTGTGACTGGGCTCCGACGGAAGCCCCGGCTCTTCGGAAATATAGTAGCGGTGGGGCAACACATATAAAGACGCATTGCAGTGCATACATGAGGGAAACTGCATCCACCCCAGCTTTCCATAGAGGCGCTTTGCTTTGTTGCAGCTACAACCCCAATTCAATAAAAGTTGGGACACTGTGTAAAATCCACATGCAGCCCCCGGACCACATGCAGCACCCGGACTAAATGTAGCCCTCGGACCACATGCAGCCCCCAGACTAAATGTAGCCCTCGGACCACATGCAGCCCCCAAACTAAATGTAGCCCTCGGACCACATGCAGCCCCCAAACTAAATGTAGCCCTCGGACCACATGCAGCCCCCAAACTAAATGTAGCCCTCGGACCACATGCAGCCCCCAAACTAAATGTAGCCCTCGGACCACATGCAGCCCCCAAACTAAATGTAGCCCTCGGACCACATGCAGCCCCCAGACTAAATGCAGCCCCCAGACTAAATGCAGCCCCCAAACCACAGGCAGCCCCCGCATCACATAATACAGCCTATCAGCGATATGATGTGGCGACTACATTGCTTTTCTTCATTCAGGACTTTTTTTCATTTATTTTCTCCTGGTGATCCGGCCAGTAACACTTTCCGTCTCAGAGTAGGTTCCCCCCGCTGTGCGATTCTATGTGTGGTTTACCCCCAATTTTTGGTGCGCTCCCATCGACTTTTAGACCGCGCGTTTCCTGAAAGTGCATGAAGGATACAGCATGCAGGACTTTCATGGAGACGCACGGTCTAATAGAAGTCAGTGGGAGCCCACCTAAAACTGCAGGAAAACCGCAAATACAATTGTGCTGCGGCCAAACCGGTGTGAACCGGCTCTAAGGGGGACAATGCTCAGTCACCGTACTGTATCTATAGAGGAGCGGGATGTATAGAATATTCACTGGCTTCAGTAAGTATGGAAAACACTGACTACTGTCTGCAGGGGCCTAGAGGACCGCAGACTAAGTGCAGCCCGGTGCAGCCCCTGGACCCAATGCAGCCCCCGGACCACATGCAGCCATCAGACCACATGCAGCCCTCGAACCACATGCAGCCCCCGGACCACATGCAGCCCCCAGACCACATGCAGCCCCCGGACCACATGCAGCCCCCGGACCACATGCAGCCCCCGGACCACATGCAGCCCCCGGACCACATGCAGCCCCCGGACCACATGCAGCCCCCAGACCACATGCAGCCCCCAGACCACATGCAGCCCCCAGACCACATGCAGCCCCCAGACCACATGCAGCCCCCGAACCACATGCAGCCCCCGAACCACATGCAGCCCCCAAACCACATGCAGCCCCCAAACCACATGCAGCCCCCAAACCACATGCAGCCCCCAGACCACATGCAGCCCCCAAACCACATGCAGCCCCCAAACCACATGCAGCCCCCCACGCCACATGCAGCCCTCAGACCACATGCAGTCCCCAAACCACATGCAACCCTCAGACCACATGCAGTCCCCAAACCACATGCAGCCATCAGACCACATGCAGTCCCCAAACCACATGCAGCCATCAGACCACATGCAGCTCCCAAACTAAATGCACCCCCCGGACCGCATGCAGCCCCCGAACCACATGTAGCCCCTGAACCACATGCAGCCATCAGACCACATGCAGCTCCCAAATTAAATGCACCCCCCGGACCACATGCAGCCATCAGACCACATGCAGCTCCCAAATTAAATGCACCCCCTGGACCACATGCAGCCATCAGACCACATGCAGCTCCCAAACTAAATGCACCCCCTGGACCACATGCAGCCATCAGACCACATGCAGCTCCCAAACTAAATGCAGCCTTCGGACCACATGCAGCCCTTGGACCACTTGTAGACCCTGGACCATATGCAGCCCCCCACACCACATGCAGTTTCCGGACCACATGCAGTCCCCGGACCACATGCAGCCCCCAGACTAAATGCAGCCCTTGGACCACATGCAGCCCCCGGACCACATGCAGCCCCCGGACTAAATGCAGCCCTTGGACCATATGAAGCCCCTAGACCATTTCCAGACCCCACACCACATGCAGCTCCCGGACCACATGCAGCCACCGGACCACAGGCAGCACCCAGACCACAGGCAGCACCCAGACCACAGGCAGCACCCAGACCACAGGCAGCACCCAGACCACAGGCAGCACCCAGACCACCAGCAGCCTGTAGTCATCTGTAGACCTCCACTGGAATTACAAGGAGTAAAGGAGTGTTGGCGTTCTTTACCCAGCCAGATCTGAACACAGATGACATCGCCAGGCTCCGCTCTGAAGATGGTGGAGGTTAGATGTGCAAGTTGCAGGTGTATATGGCAGACATTGGATGGGGAATTGCTAGTGTGAGGACATCTGGGGGGCACGGTGATGGGCCGAGGGATAGGCAGAAGAGGAGGACGACAAAGAGCTGAAATTACACACTGCAGAGTTCAGTGAGGAGAGCTCTGAGAGCTGATTGGAGGGGAGGGACACACACCCTTCACACAGGAACAGAGCTGAGGCTGTCAATCACAGGCTGTGTGCTGGTGCTTCCTCCCTCCCCTGTCACCATTTTTCTCTTGGTGTCAGATAAACTTGTCAGAAGGGAGACAGCAGACAGAAATGACACTTAGTGCTCTGGATTGAGATAAGTACACACTATAGAGGGATGTGCTTTGTTCGTATTTCATGTCTGAGCTTTACAACCACTTCAATGGGAAACACCCCCCCCCCCCCGGTGTCGGGTATTAAAGGGACACTGACCTGCCATACGGGGTCGGTGTGTTTGCCGGACTTGGCTGAGCTCATGTACTTTGGCTGGGGGCTGCTGGATTTGGTGTTGAAGATGGCCACGTTGCCGTCGTAGAAGCCCACGGCCACCAGGTACGGGTGTTCTTTATGGATGTCCAGACACATGACTCCACTCTCTGTGCTGAAGATGTATTCCGGGAAGGAGGGGTTCTTCAAGGTGTAGAGGAGGAGCATCCCCCGCGTCTGCTTCATGAAGTCATCTGTGAATGGGGGGAGAGAATGTGGGCGTTATCATATACAGCACACCTCTACTGGACCATAAAGTACCCTGACCCACAGCAACCAGACATCACTGAGCGCTCTTCACTACTGAGGCCGGGGGCTGGGATGTTCTCAGGAAGCCGTGTATAGCACCCTGCTGGCTCCTCCCCACCAGCCATGATCTGCCTGCACTGCATAGAGAAGCACAGATCTAACGTCTGCCTTTTCACATATGTGGAAAAAGTAAACAGTTTCTATGGGGTGCATTTACTTTTTCACCTTTGTAGGTACTTTCTCTTGTAGGAGGGTTTTGCACAGGTTTAGGGGGGGGTATTCAGTTCCTTTAGTCCTCTTCACCACACCCTGCCTGGTTATACCTGTTGCTTCCCAAGCCCTCCTATGGCTTCCATGTACTGCACTGATGATGGCCAACATGCCTGACACATCTATAGGTAGTGTGGAATAAATAGTCAGCAGCTCTGGTTGGACAATTGGCCTAGTAGCATATCATGATTTGTATAACATTGCCTCCTACCTTTGAATAGGAAATAAACCATTTTGGGGGGATTGGGATGGAGGTGTATATATACTATATACCTCTGGATCAGAGAGGACTCAGCTCTGCTTTCTATCACTCACTATGAATGGAACTAACTATACTATACTGACATCTAGTGGACATCTGCAGGTACTACAACTGTGTTCCTTTTTGAGTAAGCTCCTCTGTACAGAGACTGATGTGACTGGCTCAGTGTTCTCTGTACAGCACTGCGCTATATGTCAGAGCTATAGAAATGTATAATAATAGTGTGTAACTGTGGGGGGGCATTAGAGTGTAAGCTCCTCTGTACAGAGACTGATGTGACTGGCTCAGTCTTCTCTGTACAGCACTGCGCTATATGTCAGAGCTATATACATGTATAATAATAATAATAATGTATGACTGTGGGGGGGCATTAGAGTGTAAGCTCCTCTGGTGCAGAGTCTGATGTGATTGGCTCAGTGTTCTCTGTACAGCACTGCGCTAGATGTCACAGCTATATACAGCGCATGAGGAAAGTATTCACAGGGCTGCACTTTTTCCACATTTTGTTATGTTACAGCCTTATTCAAAAATGGATTAACCACTTGCTTACTGGGCACTTGAACCCCCCTTCCTGCCCAGACTAATTTTCAGTGCTGTCGCGCTTTGAATGACAATTTGCGCGGTCATACAACACTGTACCCAAATTACATTTTTATCATTTCTTTCACACAAATAGAGCTTTCTTTTGGTGGTATTTAATCACTGTTGGGATTTTTATTTTTTGATAAAACAAAAAACGATGGAAAATTAATAAAAAAAAAAAATCTTGTTTCATAGTTTATTATAAAACTTTGCAAACATGTAATTTTTCTCCTCCTCCTTCATTGATATGCACTGATGAGGTGGCACTGATAGGCTGCACTGGTTGGCATTGGTAGGCACAGATAAGGTGGCACTGATGGGGACAGATAAGGCGGCACTGATGGCCACTGATGGGTGGCACTGATAGGGACCACTGATAGATGGCACTGATGGTCACTGGTAGGTGACACTGATGAGCATCACTGTTGATGAGGCACTGACAGGCACCTCCCATGTACATAAGTGGCACAGGGTCCTCCCATGTACATAAGTATCACTGGCTCCTCCCATGTACATAAGTAAGTATCACAGGCTCCTCCCATGTACATAAGTATGACTGGCTCCTCCCATGTACATAAGTATCACAGGCTCCTCCCATGTACACATGTATCAGAGTCTCCTCCCATGTACATAAGTATCACAGGATCCTCCCATGTATCACAGGCTCCTCCCCATGTACATAAGTATCACAGGCTCCTCCCATGTACATAAGTATAACAGGATCCTCCCATGTACATAAGTATTTCTCAAATTCTCCTCCCATGTACAGAAGTTTGTTTGAAATCTTTGCAAATGTATTAAAAATAAAAAACGAAAACAAATCCCATGTACATAAGTATCACAGGCTCCTCCCATGTACATAAGTATCACAGGCTCCTCCCATGTACATAAGTATCACAGGCTCCTCCCATGTACATAAGTAACAGGCTCCTCCCATGTACATAAGTATCACAGGCTCCTCCCATGTACATAAGTATCACAGGCTCCTCCCCCATGTACATAAGTATCACAGGCTCCTCCCATGTACATAAGTATCACAGGCTCCTCCCATGTACATAAGTATCACAGGCTCCTCCCATGTACATAAATATCACAGCCTTTGCTCAATACTTTGGTGAAGCTCCTTTGGCACCAATTACAGCCTCCAGTCTTGTTGGGTATGATGCTACAAGCTTGGCACACCTATTTTTGGGCAGTTTCTCCCACTCTTCTTTGCAGGACCTCTCAAGCTACATCAGGTTGGATGGGGAGTGTCGGTGCACAGACATTTTCAGATCCCTCTAGAGATGTTCAGTCGGGCTCAAGTCTGGGCTCTGGCTGGGCCACTCAAGTGTCCCGTAGCCACTCCTTTGTTATCTAGGCTGTGTGCTTAGGGTCGTTTTCCTGTTGGTAGATGAACCTTCGCCCCAGTCTGAGGTCCAGAGTGCTCGGGAGCAGGTTTTTTTATCAAGATGTCTCTGAACATGCATTCATCTTTCCCTCGATCCTGACTAGTCTCCCAGTTCCTGCCACTGAAAAACATCCTCACAGCATGATTCTTCCACCACCATGATTTACTGTAGGGATGGTATTGGCCGGGTGATGAGCGGTGCTGGTTTCCCCCAGACATGATGCTTGCCATTCGGGTCAAAGAGTTCAATCTTTGTTTCATCAGACCAAAGAATTTTGCTTCTCATGGTCTGAGAGTCCTTCAGGTGCCTTTTGGCAAACTCCAGGCAGGTTGTCATGTGCCTTTTACTGAGGAGTGGCTTCCGTCTGGCCACTCTACCATACAGGCCTGATTGGTGGAGTGCTGCAGAGATGTTTGTATTTCTGAAAGGTTCTCCTCTCTCCACAGAGAAACCACCAGGTTCTTGGTCAACTTCCCTGACTAAGGTCCTTCTCCCCCAATCGCTCAGATTGGCCAGGTGGCCCGCTCCAGAAAGAGTCCTGGTGGTTCCAAACTTCTTCCATTTACGGATGATGGAGGCCACTGTGCTCATTGGGGCCTTCAATACTGCAGAAATGTTTCTGTACCCCTCCCCAGATATGTGCCTCCATACAATCCTGTCTCTGAGGTCTACAGATCTGTGCCTCCATACAATCCTGTCTCGGAGGTCTACAGATCTGGGCCTCCATACAATCCTGTCTCTGAGGTCTACAGATCTGTGCCTCCATACAATCCTGTCTCGGAGGTCTATAGATCTGGGCCTCCATACAATCCTGTCTCGGAGGTCTATAGATCTGGGCCTCCATACAATCCTGTCTCGGAGGTCTACAGATCTGGGCCTCTATACAATCCTGTCTCTGAGGTCTACAGATCTGGGCCTCCATACAATCCTGTCTCGGAGGTCTACAGATCTGGGCCTCCATACAATCCTGTCTCGGAGGTCTACAGATCTGGGCCTCCATACACTCCTGTCTCGGAGGTCTACAGATCTGTGCCTCCATACAATCCTGTCTCGGAGGTCTACAGATCTGGGCCTCCATACAATCCTGTCTCGGAGGTCTACAGATCTGGGCCTCCATCCAATACTGCCTCGGAGGTCTACAGATCTGGGCCTCCATACAATCCTGTCTCGGAGGTCTACAGATCGGTGCCTCCATACAATCCTGTCTCGGAGGTCTACAGATCTGGGCCTCCATACAATCCTGTCTCGGAGGTCTACAGATCTGTGCCTCCATACAATCCTGTCTCGGAGGTCTACAGACAATTCCTTGGACTTCATGGCTCGGTTTGTGCTCTGACATGCACTGTTACCTGTGGGACCTTCTATAGACAGGTGTGGCCTTTCCAAATCTTGTCCAATCAACTGAACTTACCACAGGTGTAGTCCAATTGTTGTAGAAACATCTCAAGGATGATCAGTGGAAACAGGAGACACCTGAGATCAATTCTGAGTGTCATGGCAAAGGCTGTGATACTTATGTACATGGGGAGGAGCCTGTGATACTTCTGTACATGGGAGGAGCCTGTGATACTTATGTACATGGGAGGAGCCTGTGATACTTATGTACATGGGAGGAGCCTGTGATACTTAAGTACATGGGAGGAGCCTGTGATACTTAAGTACATGGGAGGAGCCTGTGATACTTATGTACATGGGAGGAGCCTGTGATACTTATGTACATGGGATTTTATTTGTTTTTTTCTTTTTAATAAATTTGCAAAGATTTCAAACAAACTTCTTTCATGTTGTCATTATGGGGGATTGTTTGTAGAATTTTGAGGAAAATAATGAATTCAATCCATTTTGGAATAAGGCTGTAACTTAACAAAATGTGGAAAAAGTGAAGTGATGTGAATACTTTCCGGATTCACTGTATATGTATAATAATAATAGTGTGTGACTGTGGGGGGGACATTAGAAAAAAGAAAACAAATGCAGCCACCACATCTAATGATCGGTAAGAAGAAATATATTACATTTTTGGTTTTGAGTTTAATACGGCTTTAAACTCAATTTTTTCTACATTTACTAACATTAATTGTAAAAATACTCTGCTACAAAGGGAGACCAAAGGAGGACATTTTTGTGGATGAGTTTGCCATTTTATAAAGTCATCCCTGTCATACTGGCTGCTCCTGGGATCCAGGATGAGGACTCCTCTCTGGCACATGGCCACACTGGCATTTTCAGGTTTCTCCCAGAGCGCCCATGCTGTGACCAGTCAGCTTACAGGTGGCATCTTAAAGTACTTGAGGATACATTGCTCAGCATTTGAGTAATGCATCACTATGAATACAGTGCTCCATACCTGCTTGTGTCTCAAGCATCCCTTGTAGCTCCAGCAACCCCAGTGTCTTCAGTGACCCCAGTGTCTTCAGTGTCTCCAGTGACCCCAGTGTCTCCAGGGACCCCTGGCTTCAATGACCCTAGCGTCTCCAATGACCCCCAGTGTCTCCAGTGACCCCAGTGTCTCCAATGACCCCAGTGTCTCCAGTGACCCTAGCGTTCTCAATGACCCCAGTGTCTCCAGTGACCCCAGTCTTCAATGACCCTAGCATTCTCAATGACCCCAGTGTCTCCAGGGACCCCTGTCTTCAATGACCCTAGCGTCTCCAATGACCCCCAGTGTCTTCAATGACCCTTGTGTCTCCAATGACCCCAGTGACCCCAGTGTCTCCAGTGACCCTAGCATTCTCAATGACCCCAGTGTCACCAGTGACCCTAGTCTTCAATGACCCTAGCGTTCTCAATGACCCCAGTGTCTCCAGTGACCCCAGTCTTCAATGACCCTAGCGTTCTCAATGACCCCAGTTTCTCCAGGGAACCCTGTCTTCAATGACCTCCAGTGACCCCAGTCTTCAATGACCCTAGCGTTCTCAATGACCCCAGTTTCTCCAGGGAACCCTGTCTTCAATGACCCTCATGTCTCCAATGACCCCAGTGTCTCTAATGACCCCAGTGTCTCCAGTCACCCTAGCGTTCTCAATGACCCCAGTGTCTCCAGTGATCCCAGTCTTCAATGACCCTAGCATTCTCAATGAC